>PVHY01004676.1:26154-91500 GCA_004024945.1 Uropsilus gracilis
GGGGTCTAGAAGCAGAAGGAAGGAATGGAGACTTCTTTCCCCCCCCCCCATATCTGTATTTTATTTATTTATGTATGTATGTATGTATGTATGTATGTATGTATTTATTTATTATAAAATTTATTCTGGTTGACAATTTAGGCCATAGACATGTACATAAAAATTCCATAAAAGGGATCAGTATGTGGGGGGGGGTGAGGGAGGGAGTGGTCAGGGAGGGTGGTGGGTGGTCCCCAGGGAATGCAAAGATGTGAAACACATATATAAAAAAATAAATAAGTTAAGAAAAAAAAAGGAATCAGTACAATTTCTACACTGGGGAAAAGCAGCTCTCCTACCTGCCTGGCACTATGCAGATGGCTCTCTTTTTCTTTCTCCATTCCCTAATAACCCTGTACTTTTTTTTTTCTTTTTAAATTTAATTTAAACTTTAAAAATTTGCATATGTATGTATATTTATATTACATTATTCCATTATTGTGTACCTTAGGGCTTTCCCACTTCACTAACACTTGTTAACCATCCTGATCTTTTGTGCTCTTCACCTTCCCCGCCTTCTTCCCCTTCCTCCTCTCTCGCTCCAGGAATGGAGACTTATTTCCCCACTAGATCCTGAGCTCATGAAGACAGGGACATTGTCTTTTCATTCTTGTATCTCCTGGTAGAACATGGTGCTGGAAAGACAGATGGTACAATGTTAGTTGGTTGAGTGGATCAAAGGGACTCAGGGACATTCTACTGCAGTGAGTGCATGGAAGCAAGGACAACTTGTCCTGCTTGGTTCTGGGGCGGGAGAGTTGCCTGACACGGGTTTCTGTGCGTGAAGGCCCCGGAACCCTGTGGGCACATTTACTGGGAAATCTCTCTTTACCACATCTTCTTGGCTTCTGTAGCAGCTCAGGAAGATGAGGTTTTCTTAGAAAACCTAAGACCCTTGATTTGCTGGGTAAGTTGAGAATATCAACTGTGAACACCATTGGCAGAGGCCTGGTGCTGTTTGGACAATCCAGGGATTGTGGAATGAGGGGACCAATGAGAGGGGAGGAGACTCCTCTCTTTACTTCCCAGAGAAGGGACCATCTTATTGCAGTTACTATCCCTAAAATTGTGCTTGGCTGGAGACTGGAATGAGAGAAATGAAAGGTTTGATCTATAAAAAAGAACTTTCCTTGGTGCACAGATCACAGATCCTCCCCCACCCCCCCAGCATTAAAAAGGTAAGAGAGAAGAAAATACAAACAAAAGATATCAAATATGTACCAAGGCTAAGGTGGTTTTGTATTAGTCAATTGAACCCAGACAGGTTAGTAGTTCCATTTATTCCATGTGCGTTTTTGTGTACTTTAGATTTTCTCCTATCTTTTGAGTCCTGTGAGAAATGAGCCAATGAGAGATGGTCTTATGCCCAAGGGAGAGAGTCCCACCAGAGAGGTAGAAGTCAGGAGAGGCTGCCTCAAAACTCTCTGGACCCAGCTGGGAGCCACTGCTGGCTTCACATTAGGACCAAGACCTCCTTCTCCCCCTGCTTTTCTAGCTACTTTACTGAACTGGCTTATTATTTCAGTTAGTTTTTCTGTGGTTTTATTTTATTTTATTTTTTTGGGTTTTCTACATAGAGTATTATGTCCTCTGCATATAATCCCTCCTGCTTTTCTTTGGGGACTTATGAGGCAAAGCCCCTTTTACTCTCCCTGAAAGCAATCATCCATTGGGGGGTGGACACTGTGATTAATGGGTATTTTACCCAGGTGCTGAGGTTGGCATAGGATATGGACTGGGGGTTGGTGTCATTTCTAGACTTATTTACATGAACAGGCTGCTTTTCTTTATTCTCATTTCCAGGGCTGGAGATTTTGGTCATGTGGAACCATGAGGTGGGTCTGGGGGAATGGATGCATTAACTCGTTTAATAAACCTGTCTCAGAGTGTCCATTAGTTCCTATGATTTTAATCTCTAGGTTGCTGACTTTTAAACCTTTTTCTTTGCTTTGACCCCTGGGCTTTAAACTCACATTTCTACCAAGAGAGTGAGAGAATGGAAATCGGATGCAAATGACTGAAGAGAGCTTTCGGAAGTCGTTCTGCAAAGCATATTCAGGGACTCGACTTCCAGGTGCAGAAGTTGAGACCATCAGACAGGCTGTGACTTGTCTGAAGTCTCACAGACAATTAGCAACAGAGCCAAGACCAGGGTTGTCCCTTCAAAGCCTGGAAAGAGCCATGACACCCACAGTGTCACCGATTCACTTTTGGGGGGTTGCTGTTACTAATCTGTTTTCTCTGCATCCCCGCACCCTCAGTGCAGTGGCTGGCACATACTCAGGGCTCAGGGGCAGAGGGTGGGGAGCTGCATTGGGTGGCTAAATCTGTCTTATGAGGCTTGCTGTAAACAGCATTAAGTGAGGCAGGTGGGCCCCACCCCATCCTCTCCACTCAACTATGTCCGAAGAGGCTCAGCTCAAATCTTACCTTATTTAAGAAGACTTTTCAGATCAATCCACTCAATTTTGGAGCATCTCCTGTTTCTCCTCCTCCTCGATGGCCTTGTATGCACGAATCTATGTGATGGTGGTTCAAGTGTGAACTGTGGCTGTAAAACCTGCGATGGCCCAGGGCTGCCATTTTCTGGCTTTGAGGTTGCTCCACGGGGCCTCCATTGCCTAGTCTATGAAGCAGGCCCGGTTGCCATTCCTGCCTGTGTGGGAGGAGGTCATCGGGACCAGGCCCAGGTGTTGACCGCAGCATCAGCTATTGTTGCCATGAGCCTCACAACTAAATATTTTTGTTTCTCCATCTTCTCTGAGGAGAGTAACCTCACCTGTGAACTGGAAATGATATGTCATCTCAGTTGCCATGACAACCAAGTGAGAGCGCACGTGTGAAAATGCTCTGTGAACTCACAGGTTTGGGTGTGAAGTGTGACTGCCCCCAAGATCCACAGCTGGTAAGAGGTGGTGCCCTCCCGAGATAGCCACACCTGCCCCCCAGTGCAAACCTGCTTCGCACATACGCAAGCACGCATGCACGCATGCACGCAAGCACGCATGCACGCACGCACGCACGCACGCACACACAGGCCTACACCTCCATCATGGCCGCCACGCCAGGAGCTACTGGTGTTGGGACCCCTACTGGCACCCTAGGGAACAGTTCTTTCCTTATTTCAGTGGCCACCCGTTGGGCCCTCCAGGCCAATCTAGCAAGTGAAAGAGGTTTATGAGACTAAGACCTTGCTCTCATGAAGCTGGCAGAGAAGTGTGAGCCAATTTTATTCTGAAAGAGACTGAATGACACACCAACAGAAGATGAGGGAGGGGAGGCTGGGGAATGAGAAACAGTCCTTGGAAGGGCTGGCCTTTGAATTGGCCATTGAAAGATGGGCGATGTGTATAGTTTGCTGGGGCTGCCTAAGCATAAACACCGCAGACTGACTGGCGGACCCAGCAGGAATTCATTTCCTCACGTTCTGGAGGCTGACTTGTTTCCCATGAGCTCCTTTTCTCCTGGGTTTGTGCAGGTCTGCCTTCTCACTCTCTCCACAGTTACCCTTCACTGTGTCCCCACATTGTCCTCTTACAAAGACACCGGTCACGTTGGATTAAGTCTTGTCTAGGTGACCTAGTTCTTACTCGCCTCTTTAAAAACCCTATCTCCCAATCCACCCAGAGGTTCTGGGGGTTAGGATCTCAGCATATTAGTTTGGAGACAGGGTGTTGGGGAGAGTTGCAATATTCCACCAGTGGGATGTTTCCTGACATTTTTTTTTTTACCGTAATAAAAGTGCTCACAAAATGTTTTGAAATGTTGAAGAAATGATAAAGAAATGATAAAGAAAATAAACCCACCAAGAGATAACCAGATAACTGGTTTTATAATAAGGCTCTAACTTTTAAAATGGGATTTTTTTCTTCATAGCACTAATGCTTGGTGAACTGCCCTTTTCATCGGATGGATTTGTCATGCCCTGTTCTCCCTCAGCATCATTTTTGCTGACTATCTAGTGTTTCAGGGTGAGCATGTATTCAATGTATTCAATCAGTGGAGGGCAGGTTTCTGATGAGCCGTGACTGGGAGAGAGGTAGCCTTCCGGGAGAGGGTGATTGTGTGCTAAGAGCCAGTAGTTCGTTATGCTTTAGAAAAGTGGAACCAGCCAAGAGAATTCTCAGAATCAGGTAGTTTACGCTTATGAGAACATGAGTGTGTTTATGTATGTCTGTTTTTGCTGGGGTAGGCTGTGGATGGCAGGGCTCTGTTCTTTCTGAGAATGCCTGAAGGGTCCCAAGAACAAACCAGACGTGCGATTTGTGTCTGACTAATTAGAATCACAGTTGGACCCCACCGGCAACTGAAATTCAATATTTGACTCCACGGGGAGAGAATGAACTTGATGAGCAGTTAATAGTTTTAATTGAGATGTGCCTTTTTTTCCTGGGGTGACTTCTAGTGATTAGTGATGATTGCTTTCCCCATCCCTCACTCTCTTTCCTTCCCCACTGCTCAACCCTGATGAGAGAAATCTTTGGTGAAACAAAGCTGAGCAACAATGACATAGTGATAAAGGTTTGTCTAGTTTCTCACTGAAAACTCTCTAGTACCCCAAAAGGGAAGTTCAAGTTGGTTCTGAAAGAGTTGGTGGGAGAGTGGCAGGGACCCAAAGGGTGCTTTCCTGAGTGGGTCCCAGCGACCCAATGGGAAAAATAGGAAGAAATGCTTGCTCCTTTATTAACAACTGAATCTTTAAAATTGCACTTCTAAAGCCCTCGGCATCTCAGCTTCCTTCGGCCCACCCATTGGGGGAGAGGACGAGCCAAATGATTTTTGGTGATTTGAGAGAGGAAGCCCACAGAACAATTGAGGAATGTAGAGATGTCAGCTAGAAAGTTGTTTCCAAGACAACCCGTTCTGAAGTGAGGAAACCAGTCAGCACGAGAGGTGCCTCGGGGGCTCCTGTTAGAAGATGGGGCATTTCCAAGGCCTTGGGGCTCATCCGGGCACCTTGACTGAAGCAGGGGTCTCAGGGACCCATTTCTTCTCACCAAGGCCTGCTGGGAACAGAGATGAATCTTCACAGGAGCCGGCACGTTGCCCAGGAGAACAAGATTTAGAGTCTTGTGAAGATTTTCACCCTCACACTGTATCAGATCTGGTTCTTTGAACTGGTTTTATTTTGATGTAGAGTGAGCAGCACCTCTCCCTCCCAGCGGGGGCTCCTTCCTCATGCCGGCATTTGAGGTGGCTGTGGTGCCATGCCTTAGCAGCAGTTAGCCTCCCAAGGGGAACAAGAAAGCTTGCTGAGCTCAGTTTTACCGGCAGAAACCACAGAGACCACAAAGGGATATTACTGATTAGCTGTGGATCCCTGTGCCTGGTGACTTTGCTTGACCATGGTGTCCTTTTAGTTCCTGTGACGTGGAAACAGGGAGGCTTTTGTCTGGAGAGGATGGGATTACATGGATACCCTAGTGCCTTGGGCATGACAGGGGTTTGCAAGCCATGACTGCTTTTCGAAGCTGCCAACCCCACCCCCTTTCATGAGGACACGAAAAATCATATTCACTTCAAGCCTTGAACACATCCACGTCTTGAAAACCCAGTGAAAACCGTTGCTACAAAGAGAGGATTTATCACTTTACAACTCAACCATGTGATTACCTAAAATAGACAGTTCTTTTCATGCATTATCTATATCTATATTTTTTTCTTCAAAAAACAATCTGTTGAGATGGTGCCGTGTGCTCCGCCCACAGAGATGACACTCAGTAGGAAAACCACACGGCCAGGCTCTGGGACCCGCGCCCCCTCATTCTGTGCAAGTGAGGTTTTTGATGTTTGTTAACACCCACCTCCAGTGCCACCCAGGAAGGTGGGAAATGCTGCCTAAGAACTGCACTCACATCCCAGCAGACGGTTGCAGCCCCTCTCCAAGCACGTGCTGGGCCCGCAGATTCCCCTCCAGCTGCCAGGAGCCGGAGGAGTAAGGATGCAGCTGAACAAGAATCCCAGGGCAATGGAGGATGTGCCAGAAGCCTCGGGCAGATGGGGTGTCTGGAGCCAGGGCAGCCGTCGGGACATTTCTGTGTCATCCAATGATGAAAGCTTATATTAATTAAAATAAGGCAGCCTGGTCCACCCAAAGGCGGAGGATGCTGTTTGTGGATGCAGAACCAGATCTGAGAACCAGAAGCAAAAATGCCACCTCCACTGAACCTGTCGTGGATAAACTGAAATAGCACAATGACCTGAAATGGTGCTTGAAAAGCAGACACCAGTAATGGCTTAGCTGCAGGCCAGACATCTGGGGTGGGAGGGTTAGGGAGAGGGTAAGTGCGCATAGGATGTAAAAGCCAGAGTTGTCTCCTTCTCCACCCAGTGTAGACTCCTTGGGGGCAGGGTTTTGTTTGCTCCTAGTTTGCTCCCTGCCCCTAGAACCCAGACTGACACCAACTCAGCAAATACTCAATCAAGTGCTTCTCAGATGCTGAGAAAGAGCTGCTGGCCCAAGGAAGCCCAATGGTGTAAGGGATGCCCGCTCTGAGCTATGGCCTCTGCTCAGTCTGTGACTGCTTGGAGTTCAGTCATTCATGATGCACGCGCTGATATGTTCAAGGGACCACCCCCCTTTCTGGAACTGTGTGTTAGTCACTGGGATCACAGCAATAAAAGTCAATAAATAATAGTGACTGAAAGCTGGGCACGGTGGCACGTGCCTTGAAGTGCAGCCTAGAGAGCGGCTGAGACTAAGAATTGCTTGAGTCTGTGGGTTTGAGACCCACCTGGGGCAACATAGTGTGACCTGGTCTTAAAAAAATAGCTGGGTGTGGTGTTGCACGCCTGTAATCTCAGCTACCTGGGAAGCTGAGGCTGGGGATGACTTGAGTCTGTGGTATCCCAGGCAACGTGAGTCTGCAGTTCCCAGGCAAAAGAGCGAGACCCAGTCTCCAAAAAAAAAAAAAAAGAAAAAAATACTCGCCCAGCCAGGGTCAAGGGACACCATGGTGACTCAGGCTTTGCCAGGAGACACAGCCGGCTAAGTCCACATCTGGGAGTGGAGGCTGAGGAAAGCCTCCTGGAGGAGGTCACGTGTTGGCTGTCTCTTGAGTAGGCTGTCAAGATTCTGGAGGCCTCAGGCAGCTGAAGACCCACCGAAGCATCTTCCAACACACTTCCTCACTCTTCCTTGTTTCCCAAACCCACAGAACAATTCCTTCCTTCTCTCCGGTCCTCCCTCGTCCATTTCCACCATCGCCCTCCCTGGGGCCTGGTGCCTTGTAGCACATGTTACTATCCCCTGGTCCACGCTGGAGCTGACCCAGAGCTGGGTGATGCTATTGGTGCTGGTGTGGCTGGGGAACTTTGACTCCCTCCCGCCAGTTACTGTTCTTTGGTCTGGCCCCAGGGGGTGGGGGAGCAGGCTGGCAGGCTTACAGCATTCCTGGGCTTTCTGTACCAGTGAAATGCCACCCACCTCCCACCAAGGGCCGGGGGGACGGGAAGCCCTGGTGTTCTAGCACAATACCTGGTTATCTGAACAAGGCCTGCCTGAGCGTGGTGACAGCCTTGCTCTTCTGTGCTGCTTTCCAGGGCAGTATGGTGGCGTCTTGGGGTGGAGGACACTTGTGCACAGTGTGTTCCGACCTAGTGATTCCTTCTTGAATCTGGAAGGTCAGACACCAGTCATGTGACCGTAACCAGAGCCGCAGGTAAACACAACGAGGAGAATGTTGTTTTGGTACTTTTACACGTCAGCTGCTCGTTTTGGCAAGATTTTCCCCTTCCCAGGCTAAAGAGAGAGAAGAGGAAGTGAAAACAGGAGGGGAGAATTTTCTTGCAGCACCTCTCGGCTTGCAGACAACAACTGAAAACCCCCTTGGGTCTGAACAGTACCTTGAGCTTTTTGGCAGCCGCCTGGCCCCCATCCACACTGATTTGGTTCCGAGAGCTCCCCCAGGTGGGGACTTTGCGAACTGCAGGTGCTCCTGGGGCAGGAGGGTCCAGGCAGGCATTCTGGGGGAGGGTGGGGATTCTTCACTAGAGGTAGTGGGGCTTGGAGCTTCTTCAGGAAAGCTGAGTGTAAGAGTTCAACAGGACCTGGTGAGCGAGGGACGTGAACGGGGCTCCTGGTCCACTGTCCACTGGGTGGAGCCGTTTGGCCAGGGAAGACAGGAGCCAGCTGCTCGTGCTGAGTCACCACCTGCAGATCCTGACCCTGGACTCCCCGGGTTCTCAGGGGACCCCTCAGCTCCAAATCTGGGGGCACTTGAGAGCTCATGGTTGCTGCCAGAAAGGGGTGCCTTCCCCAGAGTGCAGTAGGCAGTTCTCTTTTTTTTTTGAGACTAGGTCTTGCTATTTTTGCCCGTGGAACCCCAGGCTCTCGTTGCCCGGGGTACCACAGACTCAAGCAATCCCCAGCCTCAGCTTCCCAAGTAGCTGGGATGACAGGCGTGCACCACCACGCCCAGCTATTTTTTTGGAGCTAGGTCTTGCTACGGGCCCCAGGTGGGACTCGAACCGCGATCCCTAGCCCCGGCCGCTTCATAGGCTGAAGCTTACAAGCATGAGCCACCGTGCCTGGCCTCAGTTCTCTTGTTTTAACAGGTCTCTGACAGCTTGCTTTAGCCACAGGCTGGGGCATGAGGGGAGACAACTCAGGGCAGGCTGGTGAGCGGGTTCCAGCTTCAGACAGATGTGGACACAAGCGCAAGGCTGGTCACGCACTGAGGAAGGAGAGTGCTGAGGGGGCTGAGGCAGCCTCAAGGTGGGTCCCCGAGGTCCAGTCCCGGGGAAGAGGCCAGCCCAGTGCCTGGCTCCTATGGCGCCCTGTGGCGAATCAGCCATGCAGGATGGGCATGCGTGAAGGTCTGAGTGATGAAGTTGCCGTGGTCCAGGGCGCGGAAGAGCTGCTCCTCGTGCCCCTTGGGAAAGACTTGGTAGTGTGGCTGGTTGAACTAAGAATGGGGCTGGGACACAGGGGCAGACAGGGATGTCCTGTCTGCTGTGGGTTTTGTTTGGTTAGGGTTTGGGACTAGGAGCTGGAGGAAGAGAGAGTTGCTGGTGACCAGGGAAGGGGCTCTTCTCACTTTGCATGAGGAGATCAAATGCCAGGCCCTGGGTCATCCAGCAGGACTGGAAATGAGCCAGAGTGCCAGGATGGAGGCTAAGGCTGAAGGAGAGTCATGCGGGAGCCTCTCCTCACATGCCTAAGATGCCTTCCTGTGCTTCTGTGAGTAGGAATCAGAACCGTGGATGAGGACGTCAAGGTAGCACCCTCTCACATCTTATTGGCGGTGGATCTCCTCTCCTCTCTGCTCTGCGGGCCCCTGGGACCTTCCAGCCCCTCTGTCCTCTCTGAGCCAGTGTGGAAGCCCACCCTGGTGTCCTCACCAGGAACATGATCCTCTGCCTCCTCCAGGTGCCCCCTCCCCCCACCAAGAGACCCTGAACAAGAGCCTGGCCTGGGCCTGGGTCTTCCTCATCACTGAGTGAGCCTGTCTTGGGCTCTCCACGAAACCCTCTGCGAGCTCTGAGGAAACACACAGGGAAGAGCCATCACTGGCTCCTTGGTTCCCGTGTCATCTGTTCCGGGGCCTGTCTGTGTGTTGCCTGTGTGTTCCTGAGGCAGGGGTTGGGAGAGAGCCAGGAAGGAATATCCTTAGCACACGCCCCCAGGACCTGGGAGCACTACAGCCCCATCAGGGTGGGGATGGAGGGCTAGGGGTGCCCAGGACTGCGAGAAACAGTGCAGCAGCATCTGCTGGTCTGGGGCGGCAGAAAGTGGCAGAATCTTTGCGAATAGCACCTTGATGTAGGAGTTCGCCAAGCCTGCAGGCTTGGGAGGGGAGGCTGGGAAGGCTATACCCAGGCTCATTCCAGCTCCTGTCTTTCTAGGATATAGCAAGTGGAGTGTCTGAGAAGGAGCAAAGGGGCTAGGTGACTTCCCAGGGCCACCTTTGATCCCTGACTGTTTCCCAAGAATTAGGTTCCTGGTTCCAAGGACTCTGTCAGCTTCCTGCAGGCCGATACTGAGCCCCTCACCCCAGGCCATGAGTCCGGGGATGGGCCATGAGTGATGGGGTTCCCTGGAGTCTGGCGCCTGGGTGCACGGAAAGTTCTCCTGTCAAAAACTGACAAATCATCTCAAGCCTCTTCTGAAGGGTCACAGTGGGGGTGTGAGGGCCGGTGAGGGGGGGAGGAGAAGCCACCTCTCCTTGGCACTTGACCGGCTGCTGATCCCTGGAGCTGGGCCCACATGGGAACAAAGTGCTCTGGTGGCCCCTGGCCCCTCCTTAGTCACCGCACACACCCTGGGGCCCTGGAGGAAGCCACTCAGCCCAGCCCAGCCCCAGCCCAGCCAAGCCCCAGCCCAGCCGGCATTGAATCAGTCTCCATCTCTGCAGAGACGGCAGCCTGGGTTTGTTATCCTTCAAAGCTCGTCTCTTGGAAGGATACCAGCCTCTTATTATGTCTCCCAGCCTGCCTGGGGGCAGCTCAGCTAATCCGTGTTCTTTGCCTGGTGGATCCCCTCCTGGCCTGGGTGTTCCGACACCACCTCTGGCTCCAGGAGGGTGGGAAGATGGACGGAATAATTAAGCCCCAGGAGTTGAAAGGAGACCTAATTCTCCTGTGCAGACTGTTTCTTCTCCCCCATCGGTCACTTCAAATGTGTCAGGCCAGGGCTTTGTTTTTTCTTTTTTCTTTGTCAACAGGTCTGATGTGTAAGCAGTCTATTTTTTAAATTTCATTAGGATGTAGTATATGTGAACTTTACATCCCAGATTCCCCTTTCCCCAGTTGATTAAACAAATTATTCCTCTATATTAAACCCATCTTTGAAAGAAGGTGAATGAAAGATCATCCCGGCTGCTTCCACAAACATGCTGGATGCAGAATGTCTCTTTCCATCAGGTCTTGGGATTCATTTCTAGTTGTCGATAGTCCTGGTGCCCAACACTGCTTGGAAGGACCCAGTCCCAGAGCATGTGCGTTGTCCCATGATTTCTCTTCCCCTCCTTAACACCCAATACCTTTGGTGCCCTTGTTTATTAGTCAGTCTCCTGTGGCTGGAAATTTCGTTGCTTCTCACATGGAATCAAATGTCCACCTGACTTTTCTGGGTTCCTTTGGTCCTTGGGGGTCGGGTAGGGCTCTAATGTGCAGTCAGGCTCCTAGCTCGACCTCCTGTCCCTCCTTCCCCTGGCCTGGGTCGTACTCCTCAGGTGCTCATACCAAGGAGCTACCATTCTCAGCAGGTGAAAGTGTTTCTAGGGCTCATTTGTGTAAAGGTCCTCATTCATGTGGGGCTCTGGTCACTAGAGAGACTGCTCCTCTCCCAGAAAAGTGGGTGCTTATTATGAGGCTCAGAGGGTTCTTAGCATATGACGTTGTTCAGTAGTTGTTGCTGAATGAAAGTTAAGAGAAAGAGTCACAGCTCAGAAGGAATTAAGTCACTTACATCTGTTCGTTGGTTCCCCAGCCTGGGAGGCAGAACCTGGCTCACCAATCTCTGCTTTAGGATAAAGGGGCTTTGACTCAGGGCAAAGGGCCTCACTCCTAGTAGCATATTTCTCCCTCCTAGGTCCCTTCGTCTCTTTTCCATGAATCCTTGTCCCTGTTATCCCCCCACATTCCCTGACTCCAACTATAAAGTGATGTCGATTCAATAGTGCCGGGTCCCCACTCCACTCCCTACATTCAGATTTAGGTTATTTAGCCGCTCATTTACATGTTACAGGTTTAACACAGCAATTCCCACCTCGGTTCCAGGGAAAGGGAGTGTTCCCTCAGGCAGTTCTCAGCAATGTCCTGCAGAGGGCGCTGGAGGCACAGTATGGGCCAGAGCATCGGCCGCCCTGGCCTCCAGGCCGAGGTAATCTCAACAGGGCGGGCACCAGTGGGACTCCTTCTCTGGCCTGAGAAGTGAGTCAGAAACAGCTCCTCTGCTCCCCTTCTGATGTCTGTGGGAGAAGAAGCGCTGCCTGGTCCGAGGAGCTTGGCGCTGGCAGCCTGAGCAAGCAAGTCATGTCGAAATAAATTGCTGTTCCATGCAGCCACCAGGCTACCCAGTGTGAGCCCACTTTGGGCATCAGCCGAGTCAGTCGGGATTCCTGGGGCTTGGCGTGCCGCCCCCGGGCCCCTGGGGTGCAGACCCAGCGGCTGATGTGCAGGGTGGCGGAGTGTCCACAGCAGATTCGGACGCGGTGGGAGTTTCCACCAGTTCTTTTTTTTTTTTTTTTTGCTTTTATTTTATTATTTTAAAATTAATTGTACATATACCTCCACCAGTTCCCCAATTGCTTGCCCTTTGCTGTGAAGTGACACGCCCTTCTTCTTCTTCTTTTTTTTTTGAGACTAGGTCTCGCTATTTTTGCCCCTGGGACCGCAGGCTCACGTTACGCGGGGTACCACAGACTCAAGCAATCTCCAGCCTCAGCTTCCCACGTAGCTGGGATGACAGGCGCGTGCCACTACGCCCAGCTATTTTTTTTGGAACTAGTTCTTGCTATGTGCCCCCAGTGGGACTCGAACCGAGATGCCTGGCCCTGGCCGTGGCTTCCTAGGCTCCACCTACAGGCATGCGCCACCATGCCCGGCCCTCACACTTGCCCTTCTGACTGCTTTAGGGTGGAAATGCGTTTGCGTCTCAGCATTCTTCCCTCTTGTGGACTTTGAGAGCTTTAAGAGCCAGGGAGGCTTTGAGAAAAGTTGGGGTGGTTTTCAAGAGTTGCCTAAGAGAGAAGACCCTGGGGTCCCGTGGGGTTGTATCTTCCCGGTGGAGGTACTGGTCACCCCCAGCATGGCGTCAGAGGCAGCTGGTGGGGGGAGGGACTCCGCCTCCACCGGAAGTGTGTGATCTGGGACCCACCATTTAACGTCTGAACCGCGGTTTCCCCAACTTTAAAGCAAGGGTGGTGTTTAGAGCACCCCTTCATCAGGTCGCTGTTGGGTTGAGTGAGGCCATGTGTACCAGGCACTTAGCTCTGACTGGGTGCCTGGTGGGGTTCAGGACAATGTGGTGAAGCATTGGTGGCTCCCATTTTCTTAGCTCCAAGCTGACGGCCTATGGTGTTAACCCAGTATTGCTTCAGCTTGAATTAGACTGCTTTGTTTTGTATCTCACATTCTCAGAATGGGTCTGGTTTGCCAAGTTGTCTCTGCTATTCTGTCTTGGGTTGTCAACAACATGAACAACAGCTAGTGCACATGGAGTGTTTCCCATGGACCAGGCAGTGGGGCAGCGTGCTCTTCACACCACCTCTCATGTTCTTCTCACACCACCCTGGGGAGTGGGCAGTGCAGTTGTTTTACCTCTGTTGTGCAGGTGACAAGCCTGAAATGGCAAACTGGAGTTGAACCTGCTCACCTGCACGGAAGCCTGGGCGTTTCACTCCCACTCTTCATTGCCTCGCTCCACATGGCTCATTTGATCCTTCACAAGTTGGAGTTGACAAGCTTTACTTTCGGAGAGTGTGTGAAACCCTAGGTCCCCGGGTACTGGTCACCACTGATCTTGGATTTCTGGTCACTCTGGCAATAATGAGACAAGGATTGGTGCCATCATCTACTCCTCTGGGAAGGAAGTAGAAGCACCTCAGTGCAAGGAAAATTGGGCCCCATCTACGAAACTGGCACTGTGGGAGACATTGTGAGGTTGCTAAACTCTTGGCAAAGTTCAGCCAATTTGGCTTGAACAGGTTTTGAATGTTCGAAAGGTCTGTGTCTCCAGAAGAAGCTGCACCATCAGCTAGTCCTGGCTCAGAGACAGAGCGATCTCCGATGAGTCACTTTTCTTCTTTGAGCCTCAGTTTCCTCCTTTGGAAAATGAGGGGATTAAATGAAGCTGGTGGTTCTGCACACTTTGATGTTCTGTGTTCTTTGGTGCCACCTGGCAGACTAATTCAGTGGGTTTGGGTGGGGCCCAGGCAACCTCCCGGAGAAAGTTCTAATGCCTATCAATTCGAGAACCATCCACCTAGAAAGTGCCTGTTAATTTTAAAATCTCATGTTCCAGGTGATGTGGAATGTTTTTACGAGAGAAGGAAGACCCATCCAGTGTGCACACACAGGAGAGTAAACAACTGCAGGATTTCCATTTGATGCTGGTACTTACTGAGAACTTCGAGACTCAACCGGAGAGAGATTTTCAAAGGTTCCCTAGAGCTCACTGATTGACAGGAAATCAGAGGTAAAATGCAAACACAACACACGCTGTTTGCCATAGGTTGTTCACTCTGCAGCTCCATCACTTGTATCATCGGGGAGTTTACAAGTCATTTGTTTGAAGTCTGTGTGTGCATGTGGGTATATGGGTGTGTTTGTGTGTGTGTGTGTATGTGCATATGCACTTGCGTGTTTTCCTTTGGTGGTATGGAGACAGGCGACAAGGAAACAACAGGGGATAATTTTTACATGTGCACGTTCCCTTATAATATAACCACATGGGTCTCTAAGCAGAGTCATTTGCCAGTCTCCTGGATTATTGATCTGTAGTGATGAAACCCCTACAGTGAACCTTAGATCTCTGAATCATTTTGTACCTGGGGCCACAATTTTTTCCTTTGAGAAAAGTGATTTTTAGGAATCAATTCAGGTCCAGGTTTCCAAATAGAAACTTTGATTGGTAAAGTGATCTACTTACTATATATTAGCTTTGGGGGGCTGGGCACAGTGGCATGTGCCTATAATTGCAGCCTACGGAGTGAGGCCGGGACTAGGACTTGCTTGAGTCAGCGGGTTCGAGATCTACCCAGGGCAAAATAGTGAGACCTAGTCCCCCCAAAAATAGCTGGGTGTGGTGGCATGTGCCTGTAATCCCAGCTACCTGGGAAGCTGAGGCTGGGGATCGCTTGAGCCTGTGGTTCCCCGGGCAAAATAGTGAAACCCAGTCTCAAAAAAAAAAAATTAGCTTCAGAAATTAGAAAATGAGACTCAATAGTCAGAAAAGCATGTGGGGATATAACAAATTTTCAACCAGTGTTGGCTTCCATTATCATTAGGTAATTCTGGACTGAACTTCTGATTTGCTCCTGGGTTTTAAGGTGTCTTTGACTTAGGGATAGTTTCTAGGAAGACAAAGTTCCTGATACTCCAGGTAGCAGGAAAGATACCTTCCCTTTGGTATAGTCTTTGCCAAAGAGCTTTTTTTCCTGACTAACATGTGGGAAACTTGGGATAATTTTGGATGCTGTTCTTTAAAAGGGTATGTGTTTACATACAACTATGACCACCAAGATATCTGAGTTGAAGAGTGTTTTTAAAAGACAATGGTTTTGAACTTACACTGAGACAAAATTTTCTTTTAAAATATTATGCAAGCGAAAGATGCAAGTCAATTCAAAGAAAACTGTTAAGTAGTAAGAGTACAAATGGTACCCAGAAGTGGTAAACTGATGGAGGTATGCAAATGACTGAGCTTGGAGAGGTTTGGGTGTGAGGGAGTTAAACCTGCTTATTCCTCATTTTGCTACATATTAGTTGATGCTGGCTCTACAAAGCTTGGGCCTATAACACAGTTATAAAATTTTTGAGTTGAATAAGACCTTGAGCTCATCAGAGAACAATCTTATTCTAGACAGGTGGTTTCTGAGGTCTGGAGATGCTGTACCTTGATTAAGTGCAGTGCATCTTAAAGGAACTGTGTTTTTGATTTTACCCTGCTAGAGAAAACATGAGTGCTTTCTAGTGGTCTAGACCTCAAAAGTAGAAAGAGGACGGTTCTTTAGTGAAAAAGTGTATTGGTGACCAAAGGAAAGGGTGGAGAGAGGGGAGGTCGATAGGGTATTAGCACTGGGTGGGGAGAGGGTTATTGGTGGCAGGTGAGTGGAACATGTACATGTGCGGGAGGGCAAAAATGTAACCCCCAAGTTAAAATGATAACATAGAAGTTAATCAAAGATATATGTAGTTCGTATCTCTTATTCATCAAACGAGACATTGGGAAAGAGAAACTATGCTGTGTGTTCTGATCTCAGGAGACAGATGTTGGGAGAGGATTCCATTGCTTGACTTCAAGACTGGAGGTAGGACTGGAGGTTGAAATAAGATGACAGATTTTAACTTGGTGAGAGGAAATTCTTTTAATGAACTGAAGAAGGAACAAGTTGTCTTAGGCTCCCCAAGACCAGAAGTGTCTATTTCAGCAGCGTGTGATGGCCCTGTAAGCGGGGAGGGACCGCTCTCCACACCAGGCATGACTGGGTGCTGAAGATGTCAACCCAAGAGCCTCACAGCTCCTAAAGGTCAAGGAATCCGAGGGTGCTTTTCAAATGGCTCATCAAAAGGGGACCGTTTCTACAGTCATTACCTTAGTCTTATGTAAAAAATAATGACATCACTTGGGAATTTCCCCTGCTCACATAACACTTTTTTTTTATTCCTGAATGTATGCAAAAGCATTTTAAGAGACTTTGATGCTACCTGAGAAAATGTGAAGAGAGCTAGCTAGTTTGGATATGTTCACCATAATGTATTTTAAAAACTGGGCTCTTAAATACATGATCGTTTGGGCTTTACATTTTAAACAGAGTTGTTTTCTTTTTCAAACCAGATGAAATAATTGAATATAGGCAGTCTAGTAAATCCCGTAAGTCACCCTTCAGAAAGCTGCTATTAAGGGCTACATGAGTTAGAAAATACAGATTTATTAAAACGAATCAGGTGAAATAGTCATTTTGTGGAGAAAGACCTACACTGGTATTTCCATAGGTCCAACCCGGATTTAAGACATTTATAAATCATTTAATAATCGCTGCTACATTTTAGACAGCATTTTCTACCACCCCAATTTCCCTTACCATAGTGATCAAAGAAACATTATCACAGTCAGCCAAATTATAATTCAGCATGGCCTCTTCTCCGAGGGCCCTGCATTCCTCTCAGCTTGTTGTTGCACAGTGGATTTTTCATTTGTCGTCATTAAGCCCTCTAATGTGCGAATCACTAAGGAGTCAATTGTCATCTTTCCAGTGAGGTTTGCCCAGCGGTGAAAAACAACAAGATAAAACTCATGCTCGCTGAAACCAGGTGGGAAGTCCGCGTGTGCTAGTGCCTGCGGGTGGAGGGGAACTATTTCTGAAACGCGGATTTAATAAAGTATAATCCAGCTTCATTGCCTGTTCACATAAGAAATCAAAGCTTCAATTTCACTGCAGGCAATAGGAGTTTCCCACTGTCAGCACCAGCCATCCCAAAGCCCAAACGAATATCTAAATGGAAAGGATCAAAGCTAAAACTTTGGAGGGGTTTAAGCTTCAGATTCTCTTCTCAAAGATAGTGAACCTTTCCCATAGGACGTTCATAGTATCATGTTACGATGAGATACCTAGGAACTTCCCCCCAGAGCTCTGCTTTACAGAACACATCATTCATAGGGGAGGGTCGTTTGAAGACATGCTTATTTAGGTGAGGAAAGATATGAAAATTGAAACCCCTGTAAGAAAACTGGAGGGTTCTGGGGGCGGGGGGGGGGGGTTTCCCTCTCTCATTTGTTGTTAGAAGTCAGTAAAATGCAAACTTCCCACTTGTAAGTATTCATACTAAAAATAAATACTCTGAAAACCATGGCTATTTGAGGCAGCAAGGGGACTGAGGTAGAAAATACTCCTTCAACCCTTTCACAGTTCAAACAGGCTTGAAGGGCTTAAGTGATGTGCCTAGTACCCATGGGACATGGGGGCAAAAACCAGATGATGACTATTTCTCACATTCTCAAAGAAACGCAAACACTGGTGGTTTCTACATGCATCACTATGACAAGGGGGTTTAACTCAATCTCCCTCCCGGGGGTAAAAAGCCATCAAATCCCACTGATTTAATTTATTCTGCAGTCATTTGCCCTGGCTTTGCAGGGGCAGGCTGGGTCTCGATGTGCTCGTTATCCCAGGGCCATCTCTGACTTGGGAAAGGCTCGGCTTCCACCCTCCAAGGGATGTCAGTGCCGAACATGCTGACATCCGCTCTGGCCATTTTCCACCCACATTATTTAGCAACTTCTCTGCCCAGTTTTGACAGAGGACTTAGCAGAAGCTTTCCAATTTGATGGGAATGATTGAAATTCATAGTTGACAATGCCCAACACCCAGAAACAGACTTATTTTATAAACTCGTTCTTTGATCCGCAAAGAAACGGAAGACTACACATTTAGAAAGCAGATGATCAAGGGTTGTTTCCACCCAAGACCAAGCTTCCTTCACCTTCATTCTCAGGAAGATAAAGGCAGTTAGAAGATGGCGTGAGTTCAACAGTGGGGATTTCATTATGAGCTAAGTCTTGCGACTAAGTTATCTCCAGGTAAGCAGGTTTACGTTTAGCAACTCCCCCCACACCCCAGAGATAATTTGTGTCATAGATTTCTTCATGTTGCTTCTATGTAAATGTACAAACATACTCTTTGCTTCTGGAGTTTCCATCAGAGAAATGACTGTCAGAACTGTCTCAAAAGCATCTTGTACAAATGAGTTCACAGCTGCAGTCAGAGTTGAGAAAGGGCCCTACTGAATATGCATACTTACTCTTGGAGAGTTGCCCCTCCACACTGTGGTTAAGTGAGAGTAACAAAGTTATACACTTGTGCTACAAATACTTAAGTGCATTAAAAACACAAAGACTTTTCTTTTCCATTTTTTATTACATTTGGACCTTTAAGAAACATATACCATCAGATATACCACTATTCAGTAAAAATCTATTCTAATTTTGGGAAGCATGTGTCACAAACTATCTTGCTTCTAGTCTCCAAGATTTTACTAAGAGTATATCAAAAAGGTAGGCTCTGACCTATGGGATCTGGAGCCTTGAGGTTTTGAATGTTTTGATTACTGTAAAATAATTTCAAGTGGATGAACACAATTCCCAGCTGTTTCTCTTCTGGAATGGGCTGTTTTGAAGTTGTCTAGTCCGTTGCAATATTTAATCCCTTCATCTCTGTGATCTAGACTGTCTTTGGAAAACTTGGTAAAAAAAGTAACTTTTTTCCTGTACAATAAGGATGAATTTACCAGAACATACCCAGTAACAACAAAAAGCAGCACAGATAATGTGTGTCATGTTCACTGTGATGATTACTTCATAAACTAGTGACTACTTCAACTATGGAGATTATTCTGGATCAATACAATCCAAGTGTAGCTGCAGGTACACTCAACTCCTTACCCAACTCCTGGTATCTGACATTGATTAAAACTAAAGGGTAAGTGAACAGATACATATTCATACATGAGTATGTCTTCAAGAAGCTACTCTTTGTGGAAGTAAACAGGAAAGGGAACTTTCAGGAAGCTGTTGACAGGACTGGGAAGGTTTAAAGCTATGGCTTTGGTAAGCACCCAAGTGAGCTGTAGGAAGGCATTTGTAAGAGTAGATTCTGCAGCATCAAAGGATAATTCTCTAAAAAGAGACGGGCCTTTTCTCAATTAATTTAAATTCCGAGGCTTTCAGCAGTTGAGGGCTAGCAACAAGATCCAAAAAGAACCTCCACAACTGCTTAAGAAAGGTGACTAAGCCATTCAGCTCATGATGCCGAATGGTCCAAAAGCCTTTGGTGGTGTGATATGGACAAGAGAACATTGATACACAAACCACATAACACCATTAAAACTCAAAAACATTGTTTCATTTAAAAAAGTATCTAGAACACACAAAACAAGGCAACGTTTATTCTTTTTTCTCATCTTCTGGCGTGGCATCCGTTGGAGGCTCCTCCACGGTGGCGCTGTTGCTTTCCGAGCCGGTGTTACTGTCACTGGTGCCCTCCTCGGCCGTACTGTCCACCCCCTCCTGCCCGCTCTCCTTATCCTCAGGCGTAGATGTGCCTTCTTCACCATTCTGTTGGCTTTCTGTTGTTTCTTCAAGGCGTGTGTCCTCTGTAAGCACACAATTGGCACGGTCAGTTCCAGGACAGAAACCCCTCGCACTCCACGAACAGCCAGCGCTGAGCCGTCTGACCAGAGGCCACTAGCTGGGGGTGGCCACCAAGCCCCTGAAATTGAGGGATTTCAGCATGCCTAAGAACTCAGGCTTTGAAAACCCCCCTTTTACTTAAAGATGCATGGAATCTAAACATGGACTTAATATCTGATGACCATTTAGCTTCCAAATATAGGTTGCTCTAAGTGTAAACTCACAGTAGGTTTTGAAGATGAGTTTAAAAAAAAGGTAATGCTTTGAAATGCTGCTTACATGCTGACATGTTGTTTTGGATATACTGGGTTAAACAAATCTATTAAAAATTAATTTCACCTGCTTTGCTTTACTTTAAAAAAGTACCATTAATAGAAAAAGTATAATTACAGTATGACTTCCGTATCATTTCTATTGGACAGTGCTGCTCTGGACTGCTTTGTATATAATGAGTGAGAAAGCAAGTGTGGAAATGATTTAAGGCTGACATTTTAGGTGCTTTGTTAAAAGTCATGCTGGGCTACTTTCTGTGAGAAATTAGAAGCATGAAACTTGCTCTGACAGTGTAAAACTTCTTCAGATTTTTGTCTTAAGGTAGGATAAAATCAGAGTAGAGATCTATGGGCATACTCTATTCAGAAGACAAAATAGAGGTAAGAAACTGAATTTTCTGTCTAGTTGCAAAATGAACAAAGAACTGTACTGTAGTTTGTAAGCTTGTGGCTTTAACCACAAAAGTGTGCTCATGTTTCAAATTTGTTAAGATAAAAAACATGCTCATACAAAACAGAAAAGACTCAGATAATAACACTTTTAAAATCTATCAGATAATAACACTTGGAATCTGAAATGTTAACCTGCTGACCCAAATTCTACAGAAATCGTTGGTAAAATATCTATATTCCATTAAGTGTTTTCAAGAAGTCAAATCTGAAGTTGTCAGTTAAGCACAGAGCATGACTACGTGGCTCTGCTTCCTGCAATGACTATTCAGGGCCATGGCTGTGTTTCAGTCCTGCGTACAAGCATCCTGGACAGGGTCAAATAGAGCCAGAAGGTAAGACAACCTTAAAGTTTCCACTAATAACCCGTTCATTCCGTTTATTTATATAAGTTTCATGTTATTTTTTTCCCCTTGAGGAATGTTTTTAATCAGGAAATCCGGTACACTTGGAAGTAAGACTTTCTGGGTATGGGGTCAGAAAAATTTTCCTCTAAGACAGCAAATATTTTTGGTTTTAGCAGTCTCCACTGCAATTACTCAGCTACATCATTGTAACCCCAAAGCAGTCAGGGACAACATGTAAACAAATGGGTGTGGTTGTGTGCCCTAACATTTTACGTGCAAAAACAGGCAACAGGCAGGCTTTTAGTCTGCAGGTTTTACTATGCCCAGCCCTCTCCTACAACACCAGACTACTGATTTTGAAGCAATGCCCACATCTTGCTTAAAGAATTTTAGTATTAAAGATTAAGAGTACTGAAGACCAGTATCATGCCAAATCCGGTACTGTTTTTTTTTTTGTACAGTCTTATTTATCACTCAAAACTCTCTCTCAAAGATTGATACTAGAACACTTAAAAATGAGAAACTCAAGGTTAAATAACTTATCCCAGCATTATGCCAGCAAGTGGTGCAGTTGTACTAGCCAGATCTGAACTGGATCTTCCCAAGTCCGAAAATGACACAACCCAATCTGTGCAAATAACCAAGGCCACAAACAAAGTACCATTGCTATTTTGTGTCGATACTCACACTTTAAGTTAAACTACTCTAGAGATTATAATTTGAAATGAATAAGAAAAATCGCAGAGAATAACTCAAGCGGCAAGATTAACAGTGTTATAAAAACACTTAGAAAGAAAAAATAAAATGTAGGCCACCAAGCAAGCCCCCGACATCTGCTGTGGCACCCACGGGCAGGTTACCTGTCTCCATCGGCATGTTCTCATCGTCCTTCTTGTCTTCCGCCTTACTGGCAACCTGCTCCTCCTCGGGAACCATGCTGCTCTGACTGCGCTCAGCTTGCTCGGCTGCCTCTTTTTCCCTTTCCTCCTGCCTTTTGCGAGCCTGCTCCTCTGCTTGTGCAATTTCAGCTGCAATTTTTTCCATGTCCACTTCTACTTTCAAACCACACAACTAGTCAGAAAAAAAACAAAACAAATTGCTTAGAAATACTCTTTCTTACAAGCTTTTAAGTAGAGAAATTTTTCAGAAGTGGCTTTCTTGGCTACGAACTCTGTGTGTATATGGGGAAAAATGTTCTAGGTCTTCTCTGAAACCCCATGTCTGTGGGGAAAGTTGCTGCTCAGGTGGACATGCAACATCAAACATCACTGAGCAGTGTGTGAGGCAACAGCGAAAGTACTGGCCATCAATCCCTAGATTTACTTGTTTGGATACAAAGTGCAAACTGTGGCCTACCTCTAATGAAGGCATTTGATTAATAGCATTAAAATGAAAAATAATCCATGACAGCATGGGCAATCAGATGAAGATGTCAGAGGGCTTTTGTTTCTAGGGGCCCAGGGCATGGGCTTAGACTACAAGACATTTCAGCCCTACTGCAATTTTGCTTGAAAATGGGAGCCATTTCACAAACCACAGCTCTTTCCAGGTGTGGCAACGTGAACCCTGTTCAAAGCGAACATTCAATAAAAACACTATTTTGGAAGAAATGAGGGGAAAAAAGTAACAGACACAGTAATAAAAACATAGTGTAACACAATAACTTGATACCCTTTTCAGTTCGTTGTTAAACGAATCTGTGCTTTCCAGGAATTTCCTCTTCTTTTCCTGATGTCGTTCTTCTATTTGAAGAAGTTCAGCTTCTAGTTTTCGCTGTTAAGACATACTGGTATCAGGTTTTATTTTCTTTAAAGCAAATGCCAAACACAGAAAATGATCCCTAAGGCAAATGTTCTGACTTTTTGATCTAAAGAGTTTATTTTATTTTTTTTGAGACTAGGTCTTGCTATTTTTGCCGGTGGAACAGCAGGCTCATATTGCCTGGGGTACCACAGACTCAAGCAATCCCCAGTCTCAGTTTTCCAGGTAGCTGGGATTACAGGCATGCGACACCACACCCAGCTATTTTTTTGGAACTGGGTCTCACAAGTTGCCCTGGGTGGGACTCGAACCATGACCCCCAGTCCCAGCCGTGCTCCAAAGGCTGGTGCTAACAGGCACACGCCACTGTGTCCAGCAAGAGCTAAATAGCTTATTACATAATATACCTAGCTGAGATTTTAAAAACAAAATGCAGTATAGAAAAATGACTATGATTAATAGGTATGTTAAAGAATGTTGCTTTAGTTCCTCAAGAATCTTTGGAAAACAGTCACAAGTTCCTCAGGAATAGTTAGGTTGTTAATGGAGGTTGCTCAAAATTAGGATGTTCAAAATTATTATTATTATTTTTTTTGAGACTAGGTCTTGCTATTTTTGCCCGTGGAACCGCAGGCTCATGTTGACCGGGGTACCACAGACTCAAGCAATCCCCAGCCTCAGCTTCCCAGGTGGCTGGGATGACAGGCATGCACCACCAAGCCCAGCTATTTTTTTGGGGACTAGGTCTCGCTACGGGCCCCCAACGGAACTCGAACCGCAATCCCTGGCCCCGGCCACAGCTCCCTAGTCCGCCGCTTACAGGCATGAGCCACCACGCCCGGCCCTGCTCAAAATTCTTAATGGATATATATAGCTTCCATCATAAGGCTCCATGTCACAAGTAGCTATAATGACAAATTTAAGGTCCACTACCTGAAGCCTCTTCAGGAAGCCTCTTCCCCAAGTCAGGAAGAGGCTGGATAAAACATTTTCATTAGTTATTAACATTAATATTTAACAGGTACACTGCTACACCATTACAGTCAGGGGCCTGTGATCTGCGGCACAGATGCATTTCAGGGAGGGTGCTGTGGCTTTACCTGATGGACCATTAGGGACTGGACCTGGCGCTTGAGGACCTGCATTCTAGCTGTTGTGACAACAGACCGGACGTCTGGCACCACGCTCTCACTGAGGATCTCACTGATGAGGCGATGGTTTCTCTGGAAACGGGCAGTGGCTGTATGCTTCATTGAAAAGCCATCATCATAATCTGAAATAAAAAAGATGTTCTGGAAATGAAGCCATAAGTAACCATAAACAGGAGAATATAATGATCTTTAGTTACCAAGGAGCCATGGCCCTTACTGTCCTAACAAGTGGGCCTAAAGGGCATCTTGGGAATACTGGGGCAGTCACGTGATAAAGCCACACAGATGACATAATGTGTTCATTGGCCAGTGTGCTAGTTTCTGACACAAATCTTTTAAATGAAGATATATTTTTAAGGATTTGGCTTAAACATGAAATAAAACCTTGTTTTTTGGATTGAGTATTGCTGTGCAGGCTGCATTTACAGCAAAATTAAATTCGCTGAATGTTTTGCTCAGTAGATTTAAAGCATTTATAATTGACATCAACATAGGAACTGGGTGGTATCTATGTCACTACAATATTTTAACACTACAAGTAATGAAAATGCAGAGAAGATATTGTTTTTAAGAACACTGTTTCTCAAATCAGTATATATTTTATGCCATTAAGATCCTACAGTAATTTTATAGGAAAAAAATGTTGAAAAACAAATTTTACCTTTAATTTACACCTTTATACAGCTGCTGTCAGTGTGCACTATTTTCATTCACTCAAATTCATGTACACTCTCTATATAGCACGGATCTGGTTCATAAGTGTATTTTCATCAGCTGCAACAGGGTTTCCTGAATCTCAGCCTTTGATCTACCACCACAGTTTTTGACATATCTACTAACAAATTATACAATTATTTATTATTTTTATTTAAATTAAATTAACTTGCTTAAAAAAAAAAAAAGGCTAAATCTTAATAAGCACTACACATTAAAAAGGTCTTCTCTGGATCACCCAGGGGGCTTAGCGTCCCATCAGAATTAGAGACTTTGGAAAACTGCAAGAGAGACCGGAAATGTGCTGTCACCACTCAGCACCACCCTTCTTATTTGATATTCATGTTGCCCCTAAACTCACTATCATAAATGCCACAGCTGCACACTGTTGGGAAAATTACTTTTTGTTTTTCTTTGAGTAATACCTTTATGAAGTATAATTCTGAAACAAAAATTATTGGGATAAAAGTTTTTTTTTTGTTGAATATTGGAGTGCTTTATTGTTTTTTATGGCAGCCATTAAATTATGTCTTAACATTCATGTAATCTTGTAGTGCAGACAAGAATGAAAATATATTAATGCATGCCAAGTAAAGTAATTTTGAAAATAACAGTTTGCACAGATACTATATTAACATTTAAATCTTACAGCACCGGCATTAGAAACCAGGAAGTATTCACTCATTCCAAAAATTAAATCGGAAGAGATTTATTTCTTGATCTGTCGTGCTTGCTCTTTGTTTAGTACAAGGAAACACTTTTCTAAGTGTAGGTCACTACGTGATATAATGGCAGCAGATAAGACAGAGTCTACACACACTTTACTTCATCGAAGACTTTATGGTTTTATGTAGTTGCTCTCAGCTTTTCCCACTGACTTCAGTTGTATGTGGGTGTTCTGTGCCCAAGGTTGCTCAGCTGCTGCTGCCGCCACTGGTTTGTTTCCTTTCAGGGTCAAGGAGGGCACTTTCATATAAAATCTTATCTTTAATTCCTTCTCTGGCAACCTTTCCTGGATTCTTTGCCTTGCATAGTTACACCTACAGTGGAACCAGCATCCTAAAGTCACCGAGAAAAATCCTACCCCAACAGCACACGACCTTCTAATCTTTCTGGTTAACAAAAACTTTCCAAGGTCAGCCACAACAGATCCTAATGAGCTGCGTAAACTGAATCTCGTGCACAGGGTATGTTTTCAATATCTAAAATTCCTAAAAGTTTAAATGGCTCTCCCTTCCCGGGCTTGCCTTGCTCCTGCTCAGCAGCTATAGGGACCAAGTCCGTGCCTGCAGCCCCACTATTTAAAAAAAAAACAAACAAAAACAAAACAGTACTCTTTACTTTTTAAGAAAGAGGTTTTCATAGCCACATTTAAGGTGATATACAATCCGTTTCTGTACTTCCACCTGAGTTGTCTCCGCCTTCATTTATCACTGATGTTGATCACAGGGAGGGGAAATAAAGTCTTGGCAATGTGGATTTATCTTTGAGGGTGTGTGTGTATGGTGCTTTCCAATTCATTTACCTCATGAATGACTACTTTCTAAAATGTCATTTGGAAAGGCTTCACCACATTGTGTGGGGAACTGCATGTGTCCTTAGATCTCCTAAATAAACAGTCCCCTGTAAAGAAGTTTGTAGCTGTACTCATGGAGACAATGGCCTTTCTCCCAAGTTTTCCACTTTCTCTCAGTCTAGAAATGTCTGAAGTTACTTTTGCCCTGGCATTTTAATTACCTGTCCACTCTTACTAGCAATTTTAAGATTTGCTCTTCAAGATCACAATGGCAAAAGTTTGAGAAACAGAGCAAAGGAATCATCTTCTGAAGACTGTTCCTGAGTGAATCTCTTTCAGGACTTCTCAATGATCATGCCATTATCTTTCAGTTAATGAAAACCTGAACTATTTTCTACTATGGCTTCCACGTCACCAGCTTATGTTTCCTCTTATGTTGACTTCCACTATTTCAACTATTTGCAGATTGGTCATCACCTATTTCTGAATTCTGCATGTTTTTCTTAAACCACACCACTCAATTTGAGTAATTAAGATGTGTTCCTAGTGTCTTTAGTATTACTGATTCTGCTTCATAATGTTCCCAGCACATATTCTGTTCTCCAGCTTTATTATTATATGCTGTAGTTTACATCTATGAGAATATCTGTCAATAGTTCAATACATATTAAAAAAAATCTGTTGTTTTTGTCTCCTATTAAAGCCTATCAATTTATTCATGTCTTTAGGTCTTTAGGTAGAATTTGTCTTTATACTTTACAAGCTTGTGTTCTTGCTGCTTTAAAACAGGGTATTAAATTACCTTCTTGATGTTTCTGCTGCTTGAAATTACGAGTTTCCAACCTTTTCCACATCATAAATAGCAGAGTAAAAATACTGTTTGTACTTGATGTCTGCTATGTGGGTGAGGATGCTGTGGCAAGGCTCTGGGCCTCCTTTGGTTCAGACCCTGACTAGCTGGTAAAGACAAGGGGCACGTCTATACCAGCAAACTCTTCCTGGAAAGCCAACTGGGAAACTCTGCTATTCGTATGTGTGTATATAAAATTTGTTATGTATTTGTATGCTGGAGTGTTATTATCAGTTGGATTTCTGAATTAACTGGGAAAGAAATGTCATGTTTATATGACCTCGTTAACTTTCTTTCTTAAGAATCTTTAATTCAGATGCTTAGGGAACCAACTGAAAAAATGAGGATAAACTAGAAGGCATTTAGCTTTTTAAAAGGCAGTTGTGCAAAATTCTGGTTGTAACTCAAAAACCTTTCATGCATTTTGAGTACAAAGACTTTGATAAACACTAAATAACTTACGCTATTTTCTGTACTAAGGAAGACTTTTTTTTTTGGAGTGGGAAATTTACATATTAATCTTACTCATAATTGGCCAAAATACTGAAATGACACTGATAAGAAACAAAAATTTAAAACTGACTTCTCATATTTTAATTGTCAAAAGAAAACAAACAAAACCTCATTTCCCCCCTTACCATCTGGATCTTCAGCAGGCTGAATGCTCATGTAAGGTTCTCCTTTCTCCATGCGAGACTGTCTCTGTCGACTCTCTTCCTCTAAAGCAGCTTCTGCACGGCTTTTCGCATTTATGTATGCAAGGTATGCGGGGGAATTATGATAGGCCTTCATAGATTCATTATACTCTATCTGAAATTCAAAAGTTTTTTATTTTTATAATTAACACTTTGCAGATTACAATGAATATCTGTATTAGCTCATAAGAATAGTAAACAATATATAAAAATTATTTCCTAGATTCCATGGAATCTGGAGCCTTAAGAAATTCAGTGATTTGACCCAGGCAGGCAAAGCCTCAGCTTTTTGATCAATTCTTCTATTTCTTTTATAAAAAATAAGCAAATGTCTATGTATATTACACAATGTTCCCCCCACTCCAGTACCCATTCTACCTTTTCTGCTTCGTATTCGTTTAAATATTCTTGCTTTTCTTCATCAGTGAGATCTCGCCACATGCCACCAATGATCTTGCCAATCTCCCACAACTTTAGGTCAGGGTTGGAAGCCTTTACTTGGTCCCAGACCTTGGAAAAGGAAAATAGTTGAAATTTTAGTATTGGGGGAGAGGGGGAGGGAGGGGGAAGAACCTTTAAAAATACTTTTTAATATGGAAACTTTTAAACATGAACAAATCCTTAAATTTTCATCTGTCTGCTGCAACAAATTATCTACAGTGGGTCAATCTCATATCATTTTTATTCTTCTGAATCACTTTAAGGCAAATCTGAGACAGCTCCAATCACTGCAAATGCTTAAAATGAGTGAAGTCAGTGACACAGTATATTACTCTATCTAAAAGTCAGCAGTATCTGAAGTGATTAATATGTATAACGTAGTATGCATATCATCAAATACATAACTATGACCAAAACATTAAAAAATTCTAAATAGTGGTGAAAATAGCTAAACATATGATCTTTAATAAAGATATTGGCTATATTTATTATTTTAAGAGTAATACAGGCTCATTACCAAAAGGGAAAGTATAGAGAACTACCAAGAAAATAAAATCTTAAGTTTATAGTTAACTGTTTAGAGAGAACCACTGTCATCTTGGTTTTCTTCCCCACTTCAAACTGATACGGGTACATGTAGTCTTGTATTTCCTTTATCGCTAGCATTTTCTCGTACTGTTAAATATTTTCCCAAAGACTACATAACCACCGTCTTAAGAATTTTAACAGTTTATTTAACAATGTTCTCACTGCTGGATTTTAGTTTTAGAATTCTGCAAACAGAAATCATTTCTTTAAAAACCACAATTTTTTACCTCTAACTATGCATAGAAAAAACCGGCTAAGTCAGTGTGAAATCTGATGTAAAACAAAGAACCAAAGATGGCAGCCCTCACTGTGTTCTGGATCCTGAGCACCTACCTTTCTGCTGTACCTCATGTAGGGCATCAGTGGCTTATCTGGTGGCTTTGGGGGTTTTGGAATCGTAATACCAGAGGATGCCTACAAAAGAGTTAAAACATTCATTATTCAACTGCAAGGAGTTCAACAGCAAACTGAAAAGAGAGTCCCTTAAAAAATTCTAATGCGCCTTTCTTTCTTCTACTCGTCCATGGATACAAGTCTTATATTTTCTCCACTGAAAAAACCTATCACTGTAAATTCAGAAATATTCGTATCAAAAGAAAATTACTTCAAGCACATAATTTTTTAGTGTTTTACTTAGGAGTTTTGATTGCCAATGCTTTGACAACCTGGCTGTAAGAACAAATAAAATATTACATAATAACCCAAACACTGAAAAGATATGGTTACATATCCAATGTTCCACATCTAGGTCATTACCTGGCCCTTTTTTGTTTTGTTTAATTTACCAATACACATACAGTCAACACTTGATTATCTGAAGATTCTGAATTCCTCTTAAACTTGTCACACTCACAATAAAGGCACTACACCTGTACTGTATCAGGAATGCACTCCCTCACAAACACCACCACCGCTAACCACACAAAAACTACTTCCTACATTCAAAACCTGAAAGAAACCCCTTTATTGAGACTATCAGTTTGATTTTTCTTAAGGTTCTAAATTTGTTTCTAGTAGTTTTCTACAAGAGATCAAGGAGTGTTAAGGGAAGTCCTGCCCTTTTTTGTCTTCAGTCTTTCTTAATCATGATGTAAGTGTGAACATGTCCACCAGTAACAAAAAAATACCAGACATGAGTCCAACCAGGTCATTTCTGAGGACTTTTATCAAAAAATTCCATCCCATTAAAATTTATTTTGTGGGAAGGGCCTAAGAGAGAAAGAAAAAGGAAAACAGAAGAGGGGAGGAAGATAAAGAGAAAAGAGGGTTTGAGAGGGAAGAGGGAGGGAAGAGGTAGAAACATGACTGTTGTTTCCTGAGGGCTAACGTCTGGGCAAGAGATACCAGAGAGCTTCCCTTGGGCACTTGCAATGATGGTCCAAGTGCCTGAATCTGACATCAGTCTCCTTGGCACATACTGCATTTGATCAAGGACCTAGAATAAAGTTATGACTAAATCACATTCGTTTTTCCCAAGTTGGACACAGATTTTTCCTGCCAGACTTGGGGGAATGTGGTGGCTTTACTTTAATTATAAAAAGATAGGGATTGGCAACAGCTTAGAAGAAAACAAAAGTGACATTTTTATTTCCCTGTTCTCTGCTGCTGCTGCCATAAACCCCTAGGGAAATGCCTTCACTCTGGGATGGGGACACAACTGATATTTCCCTTTTCATCCAAGGGCATGGGGCTAGTCTTCTACTGCTTTTAAATGGTACTTCCTCTCCTATGAGAGGGTCTTCTTCATCCTTATATACTTTGAACTGTTTATTTATACATGAAGTTATTAGAAAGCATCTCATCTTTGAAGCAATTATTTCCTTTCTTTTACTCCTCTATGCACTGTCACCACATTTCATGCTGGTGCCCATGCAGAGAAACCATTTTTTAGTCAGCAGTGGGCAGTGGAGTGAGGGAAGCCACAGGGAATGGAAACTCCTGAGAGTGGCAGTGTGAGCCGCCAGTAAGAGGTGCTCTGCCTCAGGGCCATAGGAGTTCTTTCAAGGGGAGTGGAGGGCGATCCCTTCAAGGCTAAGCTTATGTCATGAATTCAGGATAAGACACATGAAAGTGAGTCTTCATACATGAAGTCCTGAGAAAGCATTTCTATCTCATAACCAACACAAAACTTCAGAATCCCATGAATGGATTACAAATAAGGTTGGAATTGTGTCTCTTTAAGAATTTTTAAAAAGAAATTTAAAGAGAATTCTAAAGTGCTTATGTTTGAATATGCTGAATTAAAACACTAACAACAAATTAAAAGAGCTCCTTTTGATACTCTAGAAGATTACATTTTGTAACATTAATTGGATTTGCTTCTTCCTCCTTTCTCCTAAGGAAGGGATACAAAGCATCTACATATTGAGGCCTCAATTTCATTACACTGATCAGTAAATTTATACATACAAACACAGCAAAGTCTGGAACAGGAATTACAAACCTATAGCTAGTTTCCAGGATACTAAAGATTTATATCATTAAATGCCCTTAATTTTTTTTTAACCAGCTCAGATATCTTTCTACAAAGTCTTAAACAATTTTCTACTTTTAAGGAAAAAAAAAAAAAAAAAGCAGCTTGCACTGAACACTTAGCCTTTTCTTAATAAGAGTGGACTAGAAAGAATGATCTCTTTGCTCTAATCGTCTGGTTTATGGAGTAACTGTTGACCTCTTTATTAAATGGTCCAGAGGTGATGCTTGCCAAGGGCATATTTACTGTTTAGGGTTGTCTTTTTTTGCCACTGTCAGGAAACCTACCTCTCCATCAGCAACTTAGGTGGGTGTAAACCAGTAATGCTACTTGTTACAACTGTGTTTACATAATAAGGTCCTTGGCATCCCCCAGAACAAAGTGCACCATTTTGTGACATTTATTTTGGTTTTTCTTCCCAATTCTCAGCTATTTCTATGGTAGAGTCTTATTTAAAGATTTTCTTCTAGGATACAATTTCCACTGAGCATTGAAAAAGCTGTTTTAGCACTTTGTCTCTATCTGTTTTCACATCTGTATTTACGAGGATGTTAATCATCCTGTGAATGAAGAACTGACTAGGAGTGACACCCCACCGCACAGCTATCACAAGCTCTCCAAAAAGGTTTCAACAGTGCTGTATGAAGTGTTTAAATTCTGAAAACTATTCAAGTGTACAGGAGTCTCCGGGGAAACCAGATGCACCACAGGCCTACAGGAAGTCACTTCACAGCCATTCATTTATGTCACTGACTTAAGGTGATTTGTAGAAAAACATCAAAACATCCCCTCATCCTTGACAAAGTAACAGGGAATTGGGGTCATCTTAAAGAGTAAAATGCTTTTATAATGTTTTGAATCGGACCTATTCAGCCCTAACAGCTCAAATAAGAGCCAAAAAGGCAGCGCAGAACTTCAGACATAACTGATTTTCTTAGAGGCTCATTCAGTTAAGAGAGTCGAGAGAGGTCAATAAAAACCTGAGGGGACTGGGGTTCACACAGACTAAAGGCCTCCCCATTTTTCTTGGTTTTTCAGATTACAACTAAGCAACAGCTTGCTTATATTTTAATCTGGTACTGAGAAGACAATACATAGAAAAACAACCACAAAGAACCCAAACACCAAATGTTCTATAGCCAACAATTCTCCGAAAGCCATCTAGCCTGAAGCTGGTGCCTGCTCCAAAAATTTGATCCCAATACCCCCAAGGAACAGCAGAGACGGTGAGCCAGGCATGGAGGCAGCACGTGCACTTTAATCACTCTCTGTTCAATGGTCTCACTTTATGAGCAGAAAATGCTCAGATACATCCAAGTTAAGGATAAAATTCCTTAACTTCCATAAGCTGAAGTAACAAATCACTGCATTATAGTCACCATCATTTCTATTCCATTAACGCAGATAATCAAGAGCTGACTGTATAGAGCCATTAAAATGTAATCATTTCCTACTTTACCATACATGAATAATTTTCTACTTTAACATGAATAACACAAAATTGATTCTCTTCCTTGTTTAAATGAAAATGTTCTTTACCACTTGAAAATTTTGCCACCCATTACTCTTGTGAAACACGTTTAGACTGGGAAAAACATATATCAATGCACATAAAAACTGTATGCATTGTGAAATGCATACATACACACACTTAAATTCTCTTCAGATACCATGAAATATGCATGGTACATAAAACTTGATGTGCTTATGAAGTACAAAATAATGTAGAAACAATGAGAAATTTAGACAAACAAATCTATCAAGCTAAGCAATATAGACACACAGTTTGGTAACTACAAGCTTTCTGCTTTAGCTTGACTACAGGGTGAGAGGGCTTTACTGAAGTCATATTAATTAAATTACTTATGGGTATAGCAAATAAAAACCAGGTATTAAAAATGTTATAGGCATTCTGGGTTGTATAAATTCTCACCAATACCACATTCCAATGCATGGAGGTATTTGACTTTTGGATTTATTTTTGGTAAATCATCTTGAGTCACTTCTTTGATAACCAAACTTCCTGGTATAATGTTTAAGATGATTCTAAAATAAAGACAACTACACCATCTAATTTGAAATTTTACGCTGATCATTTGGGTGAGATATCCTGAGTTCAGAAATCATACCACTTAGCCTGTAGATTATAAATGCACTTTCAGTTGGCTTCTCTAGCCTGATAATTCAAATTCCTATTGCTCGGTTCTTTTGTAATTCTGCAATTCTTTTAAAGTTACATAATTTTTTTTTTTCTTTTTAACTGGAGAGAAACAAATTCTAAATCCAAAAGACAAATAAACTAGCAATCTAAAATTGTAGGTCAACCTAAACAGCCACGTCTGTAAGCCTAGTCTTTACTAAGAAACTGAATTCTTGACCCTAAAGCCAATTACCTTGAATGAAAGACACTCTTCATCTCAAAAACGGTATTTCAAACTGTAAGAAATTCTAGGTTTGTCTACAAATATTACTAGCATTAAGTGTCCAAGGTTTTAGCTCTACCAACTGCCAAACAGAATGGATTCTTCTTTTTATTTACATACATAGCCATAGCTCACTGATTTCTTTTCCAGTGTAAGACTGTATAACAAATGTTTAAAATAGTCGAAAAGCCAGGTTAAATTTTTTTAAATGGCTGTGCTGATGATTCATTCAAGGACCTAACTCTGAAGGCATTTCTGGTCAATTCCAGTTGTTTGCCGGATGCTGTAATAGTTGATTCTCCTACCGTGACCCGGCTGTTGGTGCCCGGGTTCCCTCCCAGCCTGTAGTTGTTGTAGGCGAGATGACTGTATGGATTGTATCCCACAAACCCTGGTGTGCTGGGCATTTGCTAATGGAAACAAATGAGACAAAAACACGAATGAGAAATGAGCTCAAACGAGGAAAACACAGAAATGAAAAATGATCTGCATATGGCATGCAAAAGCAACCTGAATTTTAACAAGCAATGATGTGTTGTAATTGTTTTTTTTTCTTCTTTCATTGAGTAACCAGTCTGCAAGTGTTGTTTTTCATTCCCTTTTTTTTTCTCTTTGCAGGGACCAGTGGTTGTGTAAGTGTAAATGTGTGAGCTTTGGTTCTGGGGTAAGCAATACAGTGAAGTTTCTTAAATGTTCAGGAATACTTTATCGGTAACAGTATGACATAACAACTTAGTGATATATGTCTGAGATAGGGAAGTCTGAAGTGTAATACACTAGAAGTCTGAAACACTTTACATGCAAAACAAAACATGATTTATTTGACAGTTATGTGGATGCCACCAATGTATTCGTTTACTAAAAACAAATAAAAACAAGAAATGGATCTGCTCTCAAAGACAGTTTTAAGTCATTTCATATAATGTAAGAAATGAGACTCAAATCAGGAAGCCAGGAGTTGTCAATAGAAAAGAACATATGTGGGATTCAATGGATGTCACATACATGATTTCAAAACAAAGACTTGTAAGAAATGCATGGATTTCAATCTGGGGTACTGTCTGGTCGTTTTAACCCAGTCATTCTTTTATAGGCTTTCTCTTCCATCTCTTCTTTGATCCATCTTCCACAGGTCAATCATGAACAATTTCTGCATTTAGTTTTAATGTGAACTACTTTTCAGTTCACACTGACTTGAACATTCTTGTTTCATCTGGTTTCCTGATAGTTCTAACCCTTCCAAAACACAAATGCTCACTGTAGCAACAAAATCCTTGGGTTTTGTGAATTATGTGTTGGTATGATAAGTGATCTCTCATAAAGCAGTGCCTGTGATTAATACAATGACATCCAATGTTCGTGAGAATCAAGGTATAATGCATAAAAAGAATGCAGTAAAGAGTCCAAAAGTAGGTATTTTACCTAATGAAATTCAATCAAAACAAGTGACAGTTATTTCATTTAAACATGCAGGTAACAATGTCAGTCCTGAAATGTATATCCTTAAACATAAACACATCCCAACTAAGCTGCAGCTGTTATAAAATAAACACAATTTTCTAAAACATGCCTCTGTCCCAAAGAAAGACATTCATACAGATAATACATTTGGTACTCTTTAGGAAAGAAAGCAACTCTTCAATCTCTAGTCTACATAGTTATAGAAGACGCAAATTAAACATATTCAAGTAAACAAGACACAGGTGAAATATCAAAGGCACAAACGAAGTGTGTTATTACTTGGAGTGGTACAATTGGGTGGTAGTCGTGGAGGTGGTAATGGTGATGGTGGTGGTGATGGTGGTAATAAAAGTCATGGAAAAACAAAGAAGGAAAGTAATTCATTTAATATCCATTCTGTTGGCTGTCCTAATTCCTAGTTTTCTGATATTATGTGTCAATGTAAAAGTATAAAGATACAGAAATATGGCTAAAGAAAGGCATAAAAGTACTTTTTAAGAAATGATTGGGGACACTTGGTTTTTTGAGCTATTTTTATTATCTCAAAAAAATACCAAGTTTCTCTTCAAGGTATTATACGCTGTCAGAGGCAGTATTTACGTCAAAATGACACCTTCCAAGGTTGCATAAACAATAAGAATCACTGTTCAACATAATGAAGCAATAATGTAAGAAAGATAAGGGAACTAAAGAAAAAAAATTTTAACTGAAACATTACAATTATACCAGTTCCAAAAATGAAGTATATGGTTAGGTTTTTGAGGTCAGGACCCTTAACTATTCAACTCCACCTGAATAGCCACTAGCAGAGTGCCAAGATGGTCATAAGAAATGTTCCTTGATTTAAGAAAGAAAACAAACCAAACAGGATTTTAAGATCTACTGGAAGTAATTTTAGAGATTGTATGTCATATAAATTGAACTGAGAATATAGGACATAGTAACTTTCTAAAAGCATCTTACTAAGGAAAACTGTTGATAAACAGAACTGAAAAATATATAGCTGAGGGTTAGGAAATGAAAGTAATTTTCTAGCAGAGAAAACAAACTTATACATGGACCTAATTAATAGACTAGCCTGAAATTTAGGGGGTAGGGAGTGTGAAAGGATAGCTAAGAGCTGTTAAGAAACTGATTTTGGTTAATGTTTTGTTATTATTATTATTTTTTTTAAACAAAACCCAAAAACAACAAGGAACCTATTTTAGTAAGGCCTGAACAGTTACTGTTAAAGCTGTTTTGTAGATTATTTTACATGCTGACCAAGCTGGGTCAGAGCTTGCTGTGTGAAGAACTGGTATACAACCAGTATTTGGACACTTTGAAACTTAACTATTTCCAAACCAATAAACCAATATTTATGGAGAGGAATAAAATTTAAATAGCAGAAGCTGACCCACAGATAATGAAATCCTTACTTGAACAGCTTGAAAATAAAGTTTTACAATGACTGTTATTATAGAACTGGAAATTTTATTGAGTTAATATGACAATTATATATAAACAAGGAGTGAAAAATGTAACCTGTTGAAGGTTAGGTTTAAAAATAGTAAGTGCCAGAATGAGCATTCACTCAATATCAACTTAAAAAACTCTTAGTAGAGAAGATCAACAAGAAAGAGTTAAAATTGTTTCCCATTAAAAAAACCACAAAACTGAGCAGAGGCGGCTGGAATTTCAGCAGCATGTTTCTTTAAATGTTGGGATTGCTTCAAGGTAAGATGCAAAGAGTTATTTTATTTAGTAGGAAGTACTGTTTTTTAGCTGAATTTTTCATCCTGGTGCTGTGATGATTGAGTGACTGTCACTGGAAGACATCTGGGTTTTTGTATCAAGGCCAGACTTGGCTATTACATTAACAAGAAAATTAAAACTTACTGTTGCAGGAGCTGGGGTGGGAGGTGGGGCATAAGATGGTCTTTCTGTTTGAAAGAAAATAAATAACTTCTTGTAAACAACTGAGATATAATACTATGCAACAAAACTACCAATGGTCCTGTTTTGAAGAAAAAAATGAGAGTATTTTGGAATTCCCATTTGCTAGGGCATTAGTCTCTTATTAATATAGATTGATAAGTATAAAAAATGAAACTTACTTGACATTTTGGAAGATTAAGTTCTCAGTTCCTTAAGAATGAATCTGAGACACTAAAATAAAAAAAAAGAAAAAAAAAGAAAAAAAAAGAGAATCAAAACTCAGCAAGCATAAGAGAATGTTTTTCTAAATAGGGTAGTTTAAAATTTCTGAGTAAAGTTACATTGTGTTCTACTCATCAATTCTTTTGGCAAATTTTAATAGTTCTCCTAGGTCTTTTGGCTGATCAAAATTCAGTGACTGTAACAAATCACAGGGCATACTAACGGTAATACTAGATATGAACCTTCAAGTTTTTTCTTAGTATACTGAGCCACGGCTTACAAGGAAAACATCTTGCTGATGCCACGTAAACATTTGATCAGATTGATAAAAATAGGACAACAGAATACAACACATTAACTAGGGTCCACCCCAACAAGGCCCACCAGATACTGACAACTCCCAGATCAGCTACTCTACCCTTTTTATTTTTTAAGAAGAAAACTTCCACGAAAAAGGGGTATTTTATTCCTGGATAAAATACAGGATGAACGGTCTTTTAGTTGTAAATAGTTTTGTAACTGCTGAGTCTACCTGGAAAATTCTTATTCACCTTTTACAGCCCATTTCAAAGTTTATCTCCTCATTGGAACTTTTTTTTTTTTTTTAATAAATCACTTGGGCAGAATTGCTTCCTCACTTGTATCTCACTCAATTTACAAAGATCTATGATATCACCTAGTCTCTTGTTGGGTTCAATCTATCAATATGGTTAAATGTATACTGCTTGGGAACAAGGACTATGTAATTTATTTTTGTATTTCCAACACCTACCTCACTTTAAAATAAATTTTGTCCTAGTATTACCAGCTCACAACATGATGGTACCCAGAAGTCTATCCCTTACCTCAATCTATGTCATCAACATTGTGCATAAAGACACAAAAATTCATTTTTACAAAAGGCAAATAACATCTATGACAGCTGGAATACTCTTATCCAACATTATATAAAACAAACACTAGACTTTTTTGCTTCTACGGTGCATTTTAAGGGTACTCCTGGAGTATAAGGAGTAAGCTTAGGCCAAACGTGGAAAGAAGTTGTTCATTTTCTCACGAGCCCAACCTGGGTCTCCCTTTCTTAAGGAATGAGCAGAAACCACTGATTCTGGGGCAGATATGCTTCCTGGACGGTCAAGGACCTGTCAACATCCAGTAGGCGTTGTTGGGGAGGTGACAATAACTGCCACAAGCTTCCTAGTGCATCAAATTTACTTGCTGATACTTTAAAACTATTTACCTCCTTTGCTCCATTACAAATTCTGAGTGGGGTTGGATGATCATGGGGTTCATGCCCCGGTACCTGGCATCAAACCTACATTATATCATAGGGAACGGCTTAGTACTTAGACGATGTTGTTTGCTAGTCACAGTGACCCTGTGGGATATGTTCTGCCGCTGCTATTTTACAGAAGGAAAAGGGGACTCAGCGAGTTAAAGTAACTTGTCCAGAGCCATACAGCCAGGAAGAGCCAGAGCTGGATTTCAAACCCAGGCCAAACTGTTTTCAGAGCTTTCACGGTCTCCACTGTAAACCACACCATCAACCCATGTGTCTCACGTTCCTCTAACTATGGGGGAACCACATTCTTGGGGGGGTGATGATCATGGGCCTGGCCATCCAAAGGGCTTCCTAGGAGGTCCCTCCGTTTGAGGTTTGTTGTGGAGGAAGCACTTTACCAACCCCTCCACTTAGATGGGCTACTCCTGGGAGCTCTGACCAGTTTCGCCGGGTTAGTGGAAGGGGAAAATCTTGCTTCCAAAGAAGAACTCCAGGCGGGTCTTCCTCCCAACCCTGGCTCGGCTAGGCCTCAAGGAGGCCTCAGCTGGCCCACGGCTCCGGCTCCGCGGCCAAGCCCGACTCCCAGCAAGCCCGGGGAACTCCGGGTCCAGCCAAGCCGGGACTCCACGACTTGCCACCCTCCCAACCCGGTCGGGCCCAGTAGGAAACACTCACCCGCGGGCAGAAAAAGCGCCCGCAGCTCCGGCCTCGCTTCCCTTTGTCCCGCACACGCCCCGCCCCTCGCGTCCGGAGCTTCCGCACCAGCACTTTCCACACTCTCCGTAAATTCTTTAACGGCTCCACCAGACTCTCTTCAGAAAAATAAGCCCCAGGTCAGGAGGCAGTGACGCTTAGTACCGTCAGGGATTTTTTTCCGACGCCATACACTCCATAAAACGCCCCGAATTGGGGTACTTCCCAGCCGGCTGCCGATTCGTCACGGCGAAGAGGGCGGAGGTGGCCCGAACGCTAAGTAGGCCCGGATCGGCGGCCGCGAGGGCCCCGGCGGCTACGGCCGCCGTGGCGGGAGGTGCGAGGCCGTTCCCGCCGCGGGCAAGAGGGACCCGCGCCTGGGCTGCCGCGCGGGGCCGGAAGACGACGGGAGTCGCGCCGGGCGCCAGGCCCCGGAACCGCTGCGGCCGCCCGAGCTCCGGCCGCGCCGCCCCCGCGGTTTTTTTCCCGGTCTTTTGTCGTTACTCTTTCTCAGTGTAGGAGAGTAGGACAAACTCTGCCGAGCCGAGGATGGAGGCGTGGAGGACGCTGTAGTTTCTGTACCCACCGGCGCCTCGCGGGGCTTCCTGCTTTATGGGCCGGGCATTGTTAACCTGGGCGAAAGGCAGCACGGACCTTTTCCGTTTAGCAAGCGCCAGGCGGGTGTTCGGTGCCGCAGGTTTCGAGATGTTAGTCCCCTGGTCCCAGACTGTCTGCCCTGGGGCTCTCGGCGAGGGCGGGGGTGGGGGGTTGGGTCTTGTGTCTGCCCTCAGCACTAAGCCTACCTGGTTCTTTGGGTATCCCTAGCAGGGAACGACTGCCCCCCACTTTCAACTTAAACTCACCTGCCCATTCACATCCAGTGCACAGTCTCTGTGCTGCCCTCCTGGGCAGCTCCTTCCCTCAATCATCCTTTTCTTTGAACCCTTGCGGTTGCTTCATAAACGTGACTGGAGTCTGTACCCGCTCCGTCGTTTTGAACTGTTTTGTCATCACCAAAGCATTGGAGGGCCTTGAAAGCAAACAGTCATCTGTCATGGTCATCTTCACATTGCCAGTGCCTACTAAGGGCTTGACTCATTGTTAGATACTCAGTAAATGTCAACTTCTGAAACAGGTTATTTTCACAAGATCATGAGTTCTTTGGTTTACCAGTTAGGTAAGAGGGAAACTTTTTTTTTTTTTTTGAAGGATCCCATAACTTCGCCCCGCTTTTAAAAACAGGGAAAGGCAGCCTCAAACTCTGCCTGAACCAAATAGCTTGTAAAAGGTCAGGTTATACCAGACAAAATGGTGAAATAGGTGAATTTTCTCAGCTGTTTTTGTGACAGCAGAGGTTATGGGTTCCATTTCTATTGCTAGAAATAGTGAAGCCTAGCAGATTTCAGCACAGTCATTGACAGCATTGAATGTGAGTAGAAAGTGACAAAGTGTGGTTTGCTTTTGCAGTTCTTTGAGCTACCTTCAAAATATCTTGGAGACTTGGAACATGAACTCTTTGACACTTTGTGTGGAAAAGGGTGAAAATGAAAATGAGGAGCCCGAGAATCTGGGCTATATGATCTATTACATATAGACCTTATTTGAAGGTGTGAGGTAGGTACTGGTTCTAGCGGTTGCAGGCTATAAGCTGCAGGGTAACCTCCTGTTTTTGTATTTTCATATTTTGATCAGAGTGATTAATTAAAATAATATGCCCATTACATGTTAAATTTAAAATCTTAAAAGGAACTTTCAAAACAGTGTAGGTTTATGTGAAAATTAAGCCCATTTACATATAAATATCATGCTCATTTATATCTGCGTTTTCAGTGATAGAGCATAGCACTACTTGCTACAGGGATGGAATTGTTCAGAAAACCCAAGATATTTATTCTGTAGGCTTTTACAGAGAAAGTTTGTCTACCAGGTGTAGGGTCTAACTGAAAGAACTGGAAAAAGTCTGTACTGATTTGTATATACCTATTTCAAAATGTTTATTTGTACTGTTGATGAATATTGGCTATTTTTAATGCTTGCCATGATTTGTAAACATAGACCCAGATCCTACCCTGGGCACAAACTTTCCTTTGATGTAATACTGGCAGAGGCTGGCTGGGAGGGAGGTGGGTTGGGCACAATCATACTATTGCTGTGGTCAGTCTGCTCTGAGTTAATTTTCTAGCCCAGATGGCATCAGGAAGAATGTTAGGAGCCAATACTGTTATCAGAGACCAGACTCTAGAACTAGGGTGTGCCGGAGTATAGATGTCTAGAAGAGTAAAAACAGCTCTGGGGCCAGGTGTTAAAAATTCCTGACCTGATGAGTAACTGTCTTTGTGTAACTCACTATAAAAAGCCAACTTGAAATAAAATGTTAGGGCAATTTCTTTAGGGTATTGGCCAGCTGTCTTCATAGACTACTGACCTGAATAAAGCATACCTTGAAGATTTAATTCATCTCTGCTTATTAGAATTTGGTGCTGACAGTGTGAGCCCCGGAGTTCTTGTTACATGGCACTGATAATTTGAATAATGTGTGTATACATATTATTTAAAGTTTAATTTTGACACATGTCCCAGAATATATTTCCACTTGAAACTTTCAAATTTAAGCATATTTTTGACTCTGGAGAACATCTTTTGTGGTTTGAAAACTATGATGGTAGGGAAAGTAATTCTCACAGCAAGTGAATCACAGAATTTTCTTTATCTGTTGTGCGTTGCACTTTTACTCAATCACTGGCAACTATAATTTGTCTTCACAAATTCTCTCCCTGTGACATTTTCCACCCAGATAGTACTGTATTTGAATAATGATTTGCCAAATAATTTCAGCTGTATGTTATTTCAAACAGCTGTATAAGATAGGTAGGGTAGAAATTAGTACGAAGCCCCATCTTTCCCTTTGTTTTCAAGTATCAAGAATGAGGCTGAGGAAACTTAAGTGATTCTTTCCTGATTACTAGGACAGCTAGTGAATGTATCTGGGCTGGAGTTCTAGAACTATTAGTAACTGGAGTTACTCTTTAGTTTTGTAATTTGTTATGGAAGCATGCATTTGACTTGATACTGAGAGATGGGTGAATCTACATTTCTATTTATTCATAAAATGGGGACAAGATTATGTGTTTTGCAGGATTTTTGTAAGAATCAGAGATTATACATGAGTATGTTGAGCACAGAAGCAGGAACAGAGCAAGCATTTGGCAAATGGTGGCCGCTCTTATTTTCCCTAGGATTATGGTATTATTATATCTTTTGAATTATAATATACTGTTCTTGATTTTTCTTCTGTGAAAAAAAGTATAAAACCATTACCTTGTCACTGTGATTATAGTTTTCTTTATTCCCCAAGTGAGCTAACCATATTGGAACAAGTAAACTCAAGACAGTGGGGTCAAATTCAAATACAGTGCTGCTTTAGAGTTCATGTTTCAGTTTTTTTTTTTATTGTAATGGTATCATTTACTTTGGCAAATTCATACCCCAATTTAAAATACCTCAGAGCAAATAAAACTTTGTCATAAATTCAAGTACTGTATATTAAAATGTACATGTTATACACACAATAGCTGCATAGTGGAATTACTGTAACAAGCAGTTATATTCATGATGCCCAGTACTAAACTCTTGACACTGCATATAGATCACACTTATAGATACACTGCTTTATTAGGATCATTGTTGCGGAGGATAGCACAATAGCTTATATGACTACATTAGTCTAATAACTTACATGACTGCAATTTTCAGAAGCTTTAATAAAGTTAGTAGCATTTAACTACTATGACTGAAAACACATAGAGGATGTATTTTAGGTCAGATGCTTTCACAGGAATAAGCACTTAGCATGCTGTTGTATCCTTGACAAAACACAAAATCATCTCTTTACTAAATAGAATAAACCAGCTCTCAAACAAATCTGAATTGGAAGAACGTTTAAAATTTTATATCCCTGTATTGTGTTTTAACATTTTCTTCAGATGAAAATATACATTGTTTTGCTTGGTTGAAATAAAGGCAAGAGAGAGAAAGACTGCAAAGGCTGTACTGAAATGCTAACATAGCTAGCTGTAGCCCTTAGCTGACATATTAGCTGGGAAAAAAGTATCAGGAGTCGTTCTCGATGTTTTATTCTGCTTAGAAAAAAATTAATAACATATAAATTTCTAACGTTTTAAACAAGTTTTTATAATTTAAGGTCTTAAAATAACATGTATTAAACAAATTAGATATTTAAAAAACTTTGCAACGATATATAGTCACAGTTATGTTTTCTACCCATATTTGAGTTTGAGCAATTTAAAGTGTAAATCCTGCAAATACTGTTAGCTTAGATAACAGTAATGTTATTTAAATTCACATAAATGATTGCAAGAAATATATTAGTACCATGTATAGTATCTATCTAATGTTTGCATCCAAATTCAAATTAATCACATTTAACTTTACAGGTGGGAAAACTGGGTTGATGAGCGGTTGGATAGCCCTCCTAGTACCTGTGGTAACTAACTTTGTTCATCTGGCCTTCTGATTTATGGGGGACACAACCTTTAAAGTTCTTTGAGTAAAGGAACTTTTCTGGAAAACATGATTACAAAAACTCTCAGATGAAGATGAACATAGTATGTATTTAACCATAAAATTAGACCTGAGGTATTTCTCTAGTTTGCTTAGAACTGCTCAAGGAAGGTAACTGTGATTTTTCTAAGTGTGCGAATGATTGTCTCAAAAGGAAAAAATTTGTTACGTATATACTGACTCCTTTTTAAAAGTTGGTTTCTAATATCTTTTTTAAAGTAGAAAAGCCTTTTTAGCTAGTACCAGTTATGGACAATTATGTGTAATTCGGTGTGAATCTTTCTATATTACTATTCAATCATATTAAATAAAAATTTTCCCTTTTCCTTAGAATATTCAGCCACGAGTGAAATTCCACACTTAGCCAGCTTTAATGCTTACAGTTGCTGACAAAATTTTGAGGGAAAAAGACTTTGGAAAACAAATAAAACAGAAATCATACCAAATTTCTGATTTTATTTCGAAACTCCCCCTCTCCAAAAAATTCACCCACAATTAGAGATTTTATCTCTTAGTTTCCCTTTTTCCCTGAAGTGACTCACATTGATCATAACATAGTACTTAATAACTTATGTTTTAGGATAGAAGGTGGTCATGTGGCCCACTTTGGTCCATCCTAATGTAATTTTTTAAATCAAGTCAAATACTGCCTTTGGATTAATTAGCTGCTGATGGATGTTTAATGGAGGGGATACTGCATGACCTTCTCATGATTAGCCTGACCTCTATATCTGGTAGATTATCCTGCTTAGTCTGTAAACACCCTTCATCAGTGGCAGCTAAATGAAGATCAAATCGAAGAGAAACGGATTTTTTCCTTAATCGAGGGTTATCTTTAAAGAAGGAACCTTCCCATTCTTTAATAACTTCATCCACTTTTTCTGTCCTGAAATGATAAAATAAACCTTTCTATATGAAGGAGTATGGATATAATAAAGAATATGTAATATGTATTCCATCTGAAAAAGAAATCAAGAAATTTGTATAATGTATAATTTATAATTACAGTATACATTGTTAAATTTATAGTTTATAAACTTTAAAATCATATGAATGTAATTTCTAAGGACTTCTATGAAATGCTTATGTTTTGGTTATAGTTTTAGGAGAAATGGTGAATTAAGGATTGAGAACTCCATCGTAGTTTTTGTTTATATATATTTATTCATGTCAGATTAAAAAAATCACATTAAAATTATGTTTGAAAACAAGATTAATAGTATAATAAATCAGAATTACTTTCTTTGCATATATTTATTAGTACTTAGTCAATATTATTTTACTTACTGTATAGTGCCATGTGCTTCAGTGCTTTCCTTCACAATATTTCCATTTAATATTGCCTGTTTGGTTACTGTTTCCACTTTTTCACTCTCACATTTTTGTGGGACTTTTGTTGAAAAAGATATTTCATTTATAATGGCTGTGAAAATGTTATTTATGAAATATTAAATTACATTGTTAAAGTACTATTCATAGTCAATAATAAATACACTATACATAGTCACAAATTTCTTGCTAGTATGAAACATTTAATTCATTCGTTTATAACTCCTGTCAAGAACTCTTTACTTTCAAGCTAGTTTACTCATCAGAAACTCACCTGAAGGTAAAACAAAACCAACTCTACTTGTAGATTTTCGTTCTTTTTTCCCACCTTGGATACAGCCATAATACCTGAAATTGGAAAGAAATTTGTTATAGGAGCATATCATATTTACACATAATTGAAATGAATGCTCACATTAAGGGAATGTAATGTATGTTATTTAGCATAACAATAAATGAATTTAGAGTATATTGTATCTATTTGGATGATTCTCCCACATATACAATGAGTAAAAAAAAATGTAGTTAATTTTATAAAGGTTAAAATAATATGTAAAACAATATCATAACTTGTTTAGGGATATGTATATATTAGTATAAAGGAATGTATGAAACTAGTATGCATCAAATTCAGGAGCCAGATTAGATGGAGGGAGGAGGATGAGATGAGAAGGAGATTGTGGTTTAGGCAGTGATGGTGAGGGGGACCTCAACAACATTGCAAATGTTTCATTTCTTTAGGGGGTGTAAGTGCTACCTTGGAGTCCACTGCACTTTGATGCTTTCTTGTATATTTTAAAAACATGACTAATAAAAAATTCTAGGCATATTAAAGACCAATTTATCAATATCTTGAAGGTTTAGGAATTAAATTTCACAACCATTTAACAATAAATTATATATTTAAATAGTATATTTGAAATTACATATTTGACTTGTTATTTGAATAATAAATACTCTATATTGAATACATATATATTTACTGTTATATATAATGCTGTGTTAAGTAATTTACAAATGAATTCATTTAATTCTCACCATGATCCTCTCAGAAAAGTTCAATAACTTGGTTGACATCAGCTCTGTATTCACTTTGTATTTTTCAAATATTTAATAAATATCAAGACATCATATAGAATGTAGTTTGTTTTATCTGATTTTAGAGAGGCTCGAAAATGAAGTAAGCAGAAATTGAGGTTACTTTTTATGGGAACATGGATTATTGGAAGTTGTGCTATACTTAAAGCCATGTGAATTGCAAAAGATTCGAACTAGAACTGGTGTGAATAAGACTTCTGGATACTTTTCATTATCAGGACACCAGGCGGTCTTCTAAGTGAGGTACTCAGAACATCATTGTCTGCCACAGTTATAAGATCATCACCTTATTGTTGTTACTGTTACTATTTTGATGTTTGCTGTGTGGGGGGACTAGGTCTTGGGGGGGGGGTGATGATGTGGTACATGGATTTAAATGGTGAAGAATATGTGGCTTTTCCAAGCTTCCTTTGCAGATGACTCGTATAAGGCACTGACTGATTCTGAAAGAGATGAATGGCAAGGAAAGTGAGATTATTAAGCAAAGTCATTTTTTTTTCTTTTTTTTTGCAGTGACTGAGAATCGATTACATTTTGTTCTAGGCATGATGTATTCTTTGTAGAATCTAGTGTCCGACTTTGGCTATTCTGTTTATACTTTTGGCTGGAAATAGTTCAGTGTATTCTTCACAGGTGACTGACCTGCTTCTGTGATAGGGACTCAGTGAGAGTGCCATAGTGACAATGGGCTTTTAGGTCTCATTTCTCTGATGACATAGGCAGGGAAGTATATGTAGCCCTGTACTTCTTACCACTTGTCATCGCTATATGGAATCAGGTACCTGATCTCTTCCTTTTCTAGAAGACGGCGATATGTCTCTATTTCTTGTTCTAGTCTCATCTTGGTGTTCAGCAGCATCTCATGCTCTTGAAGCTGCTTTTCAATGCCGCACCTTACTTCCTGCAGCTCTTTTTCTAATCCTTCAATCACTGTCTCAAGGTCTTGCAGCTGCATCTGGTAATGCTGCTCACTGGCTTGGAGAGAGTTTTCAAGGCCCCTTTCCTGTTTGAGATGGATTTTCATCAGTGAGGGAGTGAAACAAAACGGGTTTCCAAAACCTGACATGCAAGTTCTTAATTTTATTCTCTTCCTTTATATAAAGGTTGCAATTATTGTACATCTCTTATGCAAGAGGTGTTTCATTTTTAATTTTGGTTGTGACCTGAATTAAAAAATTATATGATGTATATCTAGGTAGATACATGTATCTATGTCTGTATATTAAAACACCCCTATCTAATTAGATAGATGACTATTACATAGAAATTCTATCATACTTCTTATGGCCAAATCCCATGTGCAATGTGATGAACTTATATTATTGATTTATTTGATTTTTTTAAATAATGAAAACATAAATCATTGACTATCAAAGCCAGAGCTGACTACTTTTAAAAGGTATTTTAGGGAAGAGTCTCAATAGTATGGATAAGGTTCCCCATTATTTCACTCCGGGATAATGACAAAGGCAGTATTCCCCTACTCCATCAATCAGAGAACCTCAGGTGATAAAAGCAAGGACTACTTCATCCCTGTGGGCTTGAACTAGACCTTGAGTGTGTTGGTAATAGCCATTGTTGTGAAGGAAGGAGTGGGAGAGTTGAACTAGGACCTGAAGTAGGTATCAGTGGCCTTGATTTTCAGTGTGTCTCTCTAAAATAATGGACGTTATTTCTCCCCATCACTTCATCAAATAACATTTGGGGGCTCAATGGTTGGGCTGCTTTTGAGGTCATCCTCACCACAGCATGGAGAGATTCAATTTCCACTTGCAGGTGGTGCCACTGGCGTCGGGCCTCCTTGAGTTCTGCCCGGGCAGCTTTTAAAGCCTCTTCATCTTTGTCCATCTTTTTGCTTATATCTTCTTCTAGCTATAAGAAAAATCAACAATAACAATAGCAAAAAGGAGCTCTCTTGAAAAGGAAGTGTTTCAAAACAATTATAGAAAAATAGTATAGGATTGAAGCATTATTGTCCTTTTAATTGTTCAATTACAAATGTGTGTTTTGGAGATCAGTTACTAACTAAAGTTGAGAGCAAGTTAGTGGCACGCTCAACCTCAGCTTTCATAGATGTAAGGTGAACCTTAAAAGTTCCTTCTCACACTGAGTCTGAAATGGAGAAAAATACAGCTGTTTAAATGAAAAAGTAGTTGTTTGTAAGACCTAAGTTTTGAAGCCCCTGATTCCTAACCTTTCATTATTTAGTTATTATTAAGGAGGACTGAAAATTAGTTACCCTCCCCCCCATTCCTATGTATTCTTGTAGACTGTTTTATAAAAGCAGATAAATAGCTATAAGTTCTGAACTGATCAGTGATATGTATATACACAAGGAATAAATACTATTGGTGAATGTATTGTGGGTAACTTATAGAATGTAGTTATTATAGGTACTAGAAATCCTAATACCTATGACTTCTGTATTAAGAGAGTCCCCTGTTGCTGTACTTTTTCCAAAATGACCTTTTCAGAAGGCATGCTAATTTTGGGTATTGACGCAGTAGAAAGAAAATGATTTCTTTAGTGATTTAAAAAATTATTTTATAATTATTGTACAATATTGGTCATGTTTGCATGGCTGTATTGTACCCCTAATGCCTCAACCCCCCTTTAGTGATTGTTTTCTAAATGTTCTCATATAAACTAACAAGTGGGTTATTTTACATTATACATTACTATTTTATATTATGACATATTTGGGCAGAATTCTCAAAATTTGACTCCTAAGTGCAGTGGGAGCAATGTAATAGGATTTTGAGATGAAAATTATACCATTTAATGTTCTTATACAGTGCACTTTAAAATAAAGAATTTAATTTGATAGTACAAGACTTGTTTTTAAAAAGGAAACACTAGGGCAAATGAAAGTCTATGAATAACGTTTAGGGCAAGGTTGGAGAATGAAACTCTTAGAGACCAAAAGTCATACTTTTTTTTTGGTTTGTTGTATCACTTGTTTTTAGTGTTAGGTTGGCAAAGGAAAACAGCAACACTTGTCAGCAACTATAAAAGAGAATGTCAAGAATTTAGGAAATAGGAAAGAATGAACATGCTGGCATGTCCTGGTCTCTGGGAGTTGAGTGTGGAACTGGCAGCTAGAGATGCCCAAATTAATGTCTCTATGAGGTCCGCTTCCACATATAATCTGGTAGGGCCCAGGTGGTACAGTAGTCAGTGGAACATGCCAGGAGTGCCAGTTCTGGGCCTGAGTCTACAAGGAGAGAGAACAGACCCAGTTGTCTTGACTGAGTTGGTATTTCAGAAATCCTGCCAAAGTGCCAGGCACACCAGTAAGCCATTTGGGATGTCCCAGACCAATTGTGCCCCAAGATGACCACAGCTGCAGCCAACATCATGCACCACACAAGAATCACCCCCACCGAACCCAGACAACCCACAGGATTGAGAGAGAGGATAGAATACATGAAAGCAAACACCGTAAGTTTCAGAGTGGTTTGTCATACAATTGATAACAAAACCAGCTTATGTTTCTTCATCTTGTAATAATTGAATAACTAGGCTTTCTTGAATTTATTTCAACTGACATTTGAAAATAATCCCCTAAAGTAGTTCTATGTTATAAAGATTTAACAAAACTTACTGTAATCTTGCTTTTTCATTTAATTTATTCATTTAAATATGATGATGTATAAGTTAAATAAATTTGTATTTCTACCAGTGTGAAATAAAATGTTACCTTTTAGTTTGTAATTTTTATAAATTGTTATCTTTTAATTTTCTTCTTTTTTGCAGAAGGTATAACTATTCTTTTTAAGGTACCTTAAAATTAGGTGTATTCCAACACATGATTTAAATATCTGAGTGAATTTGCTTCATCTGGGATACTAAGCATTCCTTATGAAGATTGCAAATATTATCCAGAGGTGAAATTTATAAAGTTACTAATAATGAATTGCTAATGGGATAAAGTCTTGTGATTTCCCAGCAATGCCTTTTCCCTTTTGGTGATAATCTTAAGCAATATCTTTGCTGGATTAGGAGTGCATGGAATAGATCTTGAACCCAACTATGATAGGTAAACTGAAAAAAGAAATCCTAAATTTCTGAATCTGTGTTTCTAAAATATTTGCACATTTATTTAAAATTTTGAAACCTTATTTAATCATTAAAGATGACTGTCACAACACAAAATAAGTATGAAATTAGGATGTGTAATCTGTAACTTTTTTTTTTAGAACTTAAATGTTGGATGCCTCATATTGAAAATAAGCCTGTCTCATCTTTTGGTACACAGAGGCCAAAATCTATAATCTAAATGGAAAGCCATTATCAATTTGGGACTTCGGACATTCCAATTTGTAACGTTTCCGGATGCCACCTTCACACACTCAATATCTATTTACAACTGTCTGGCATAAAGCTGAAAGACCATAGAACCCTTCTAGAAATTATTTTACTTAGTTTTTAATCTCTCCAAAGTGTGCAAGATAACAGGCCTTGCCATAAAGCTCTTCTTTTTAAAGATGTGATTTAAACGAGCTCTATAAATAACTCCAGCATAGCTGTGAAGGGTATCCGAAAAGCTTTCTTCCTGAAGGGTGTCTGAAAAGGTTAGAGAGTACCATTTTAGTATATGTTGACCCCATGCTTATTAATACAGGAAACTCCAAATGTCTATAAAAACATCAGGTGCATCAATCAACATTTACTAAAAGGTAATTTAACAGTATAATCATGGCATTTACCCCGGTTGTCCCAGGCACATTGCAGTAAAACCTAAATTCCTTCCCCAGTAGATGCTGCATTGAAAAGGAAATACTGTACCTCAGAGAGGCCGGGACAGGAATTGAAGAGACAGGGATTGTCTCCTTATCCTGGAAGGTGCCTGTCTGTATGAAATCATTACCTGGATCCTTGTTGAGAGCACGGTCTCTATCTGATTTCTGGTGAGGAGCTTTTCATAGTTTGCCCTGATCTCATTGAGTAGCTGGGACAGCTCCATTCTGTTCCCATCCTCCACCTTGGCTAACTGAACCTTATCTGCGGCAGAGCCCGGCCCGCTCCCTCCGCGTCCGCGTCCGCGTCGCCAGAGGCCAGAGCTCGGGGAGCCTTAAAGAGGCAGAGCGCGTTTTCCGGGGAACTTGGCAGTTTATCTCATCCCTGCTCATCAGTGAGGCAAATATTTGGAGAATTCTTCGCTCCTATGGTTGACATAGTGTCACTCTCCATAGTGTCACTATCTTCAGGAGACCCGAATTGGTTCTCTATAAATATGACGTTAGGAGGCTGGGAACAGAGGAGGGGGGAATATTGAATATACCTTGTGGAAAGGAAAAGGGACAAACATGACAAAAAACCTTGCTTTCTTGAGATACTGCGTGGAAATAAATCTGGGCCCAAAACATAACAGCTGCAATTTTCCTTCACAGGTATTTCTCCCCTCACTGTTTGGCTTAAACAAATGCTGCTATATAGGGCCTCAGACTGTGTTGGAAAATAGCCCCTGTTCTGACAGCCTGTGGAAAAAGCTGCCATCAGGTTGCGCTGACGACTCATTTGCCCCAGGAATGACTGGCGGTGTTTCTCTCACACGTGCACCCGCGTGTGGCTCTCAGCTGTCTGAGTGCCGGCTTTGTACTGGGGTGAATTCCTGAAGGCCTGTGACAGATGAAGGTAACAACCACGATGGAGAGAAGTGCTAACCCAGTGTGAGAGCCGGCAGCTAACATTTTCCCCCTTTGAACAAGAAACACAAACAGGTGGCCCAGGTGCAGGGCGGTTCCCCTGCGCCGCTGACACGGGTGGGGCGCCGCCTTCATCAGTGAACAAAGAGTGGGTGACAACACCCACCGGGAAGTGTAACCCTCCGCTCTGCTGCCTTTAAGAAGCTCTTTCCTCGTTCTACCAGTCTTCATGGAGCCGGAGCTGGTCATTTGGAAAGATGACATGGTCAAATTAACTAGAGAGGAGGGCAAAAGGTCTTTGGGTCAGGACGCAGAGAACCAGAATTCACGAAAAGAAACACCATGCTGGTTTTGAAGTTCAAGGGGAGAGGCCAGAGCACATGGAATTTGGGACTGGAATAGGGCAGGCAGGCATGCAGCCAGGGAGTTTCAGCACATGGGCTGATTATGAAGGGAGGGGGCAGAGGCAGAGATGACTAGAGTTACATGATGACAAGTGATCCTATGATCTGAATCAGGGAGAAGAATTCGATTAAATTAAATCCAGACTCTTAAAACTACGGTGATGACCTGGGGTGGAGCCACTACCTGCTTCTGTTAGCAAGGTGTACTGGGCTAAAGCATTGATGCTCTTTTGAGCATCAATTCTCACCTGTGAAATGAGGTCGGTGATCACCCCACATTGCTACTAATCTGGCATAGTGGTAGTGCATGTATCACCAATCTCTTCCCATAGATGAAGATGCAATTATCTCCACCCTCCTTCCGTAGATGAAGATGCTGGAACACAATGATATGCAGGACCAAGATTCAAACAGGCCTTCTAACTCTAAAACCTCCCCAGTGTCTCTATCTCCCCAGACACACTGGCAGCCACAACCCAGGTGACTTTTTGTCATTCCTGGGGCCACAGCCCAAGAAGCAGGGTGCAGTGCTCCCAACTAGTCAGGTTCTCAAACTCAACTCTGGTTTTGCTATTGTGCAGAGTCTAACTCATAGGCATGATTGGGGCTCCTGTCTCCTCACTCCTCATGCTTTCCCCTCGCTTCAGTTCCGGGGATTTTTGTCTATCCTCTTAGGTTCTAGTCTAGAATGTCAGTCCCTAGAGCTGTGTTTTGCCCATTGTTCTGTCATCATTTCCTAGTTCTGTGCCTGGCATACAGACTGCTGACTGTGAATGTGTGCAGAATGAATGAGGTTCCCTTGCAACTTTTGTCTGGGGTCAGAGTCCTCCATTCAGGCACTTTCTGTTTCACCCTCCCCTGGAGCAGTGAACACAGAATAACCCATTTGCTTGAGGAGGTAGACTAAAGGCTGAAGTACCAGGCAACAGATAAATAGTGCAAAAAACATTATCCTCCCCCAAGTGTCCAGTGTTTATAAATTCATGCAAGTCAGACACCAGCCCATCCTCCTCCTGGATTTTTACTGCTGATATGCTGGGACTTAACAGCAATGTCTCTTCGGTTTGGGTTTTTGCTTTAAGGAGGAAAGAGTGTTGGCAGGAAAATAATGGGCTGATTTATTCTTATGTAATAACTCTTTAAAGTACCTATTTTGTGGTCTACAAGGGTTACAAATCTTCATTCATGTGGTGTTTTGCTTGTCTTAGACATAAATATCATCATCAGCTTTTATTCTAAAGAGCTTACTCGGTAGAACTGATGTCCACACAGGTTTACATTAAATGGCAATTGTAAATCTGAATCTCTTTTCCTTAGCCAGACATGTCAGTTCAGCTGATCTTTTAATATTGGGATAATCCTATAGAGCTTGGGCATTATTTTGTTAGGTGTAATTTCTTCAGCAGACTGGAATAGTGGGAATTTTTTTAATTGATACATTTTAATTAGGTTGTGGATACACCCCTAGCCTCCAGGTAAAGATAGATTTTTTTTTGGGAGGGGGGTACTTTTAAAAATTATTATAAGCGACAAACCATTGCTTCTCTCTTTTTTTTTATCCAGTGGTTTCTACTTAGATGCATGCCTCCACTTACATGGTTTAATCTTATGTTTTGTGTGTCCGTTAAGACTATAACTAGACAAAGAGGCTTGTGTTGGGACATGTGCATCCACATTTCCCAGCATGTTTCAAGATGCCTGAGCAACACTCACGTGTATTTTGTGTGCCCAGAATTCTATCCACTTCATATGCAGAGATGAGGTGGAGTCTGGGCATATCCAAGCCAGGTCAGGCAGATACAGGTGTTGCTCTCGGCTGCTGTAGCTCAAGGGGAAGAGAGCAGGCTGTCTTTACGCAAGGACATTGCCTTTGAGTCCCATTTTCTTTGGGACTGTCATAGCTCTTCCCCTTCCTACTTAGTTCACTACACCCAACACACATAGATGTTTCCTCTTCAAAAATGACCATTCCCAGAAGGTGAGATCATTTTATCAGTCAGTTACAGGTTCAGTGTATCCAAGTTTAACTCATATTAAAATGCTAGCTTTGGAGATGATAAGCACTAAATAAAACGTTTCAGGAATTCTGTTTCTTTTTCTCCATCTCCTTCTCACCAGGAGGAATCATTCATTCATTCATTCATTCATTCATTCATTCATTCATTCATTCATTCATTCATTCATTCATTCATTTATGTATTTATTTATTTTTATTGATTGCAAACACATATGCGCACATACATGCACACATATATTACATCTTTGTCTATTCCAAAGTTCTCCCATCACCTTATCACCCTTGAACCATCTTAATCGCCTGTGCCCTCCCCTCCCCCAGTTTTACTCTCTTCCCCCTCTTTTGCTCTATGCTTCAGTTCTGTTGGCAGTTTTAAATTTTTCTTGTCCATTTGTTTGTTTATCTTTCCTATATCCCTCATATAAGTGAGACCATCCCATATTTCTCTTTTTCTTTCTGGCTAACTTTCACTAACATGTTTCCTTCTAAATCCATCCAATTTGCTGCAAATGATATGTTTGTCTTTTTTGATTGATGAATAATATTCCATTGTGCAAATACACCACATCTTTTTCAGCCATTTGTCAGTTTTCACCAGGAAAAATCTTAACAAAACCTTAGCCTTAGAATTCTTAGACTCATCAGCCCCATCTGCACTACAGTATTGCCATTCTTTTCTGACCCACAAGAGATATCTTTGTTGGGAGCCAAGTACATCCCCCTCGCCTATTTGACAGGTGTTTTCTTAGCTACTCCTGCTTTTGAAATAGTGATTTTTCTTACTGATGGCATTGTCCCAGCTATCTTCTGGTAAGTGGTCTAGGTAGACTAGTGATTGCCACATTTTCCCCTGTTCATAATTATTCTTGACCACTCAATTCCTTGCCCTTGTACTTATCCTTTCTTGAATTTAATGTTATCTTCTTTTTCTCCCTCTTTAAATTTTTTTTAATTTTGTCTAAAGAGTTTTACTCAGGTTATTCTCGCAGGTGTTCTGCCCAACACAGCAGTTGTTAGTATCCTGATAGTCTTCATAGTTTCCTAAAGGGATCCCTTACCTCTGCTCAACTCTTCTCCTGAATGCAGTTATGATTGTTCTTCTCTTTAACTGGGGTCATATTTCTCTTTAAAGTACTATAGCTATTATTGATGGTTATTAATGTACCATCAATGTGTTTATTCCTTCAAGGACCTTTTACATTTTTAATTAAATTTTATCTTGAGCTAATTATAGATCCAGTTGTGAGATAATATGACTTGTTGAGTTCTCCCAATGGTAATATCTTATAAAGCCAAAGGACAAGATCATAACCTGGATATTGACAACGATGCAGTTGTCAAAGATCTCAAAAACTGCATCTCACAGGATCTCTTCTGTTTGCTGGAGTCTTTTCTGAGGCCTGGCTCTAGGTAATATGCTGGACCCATGAGAGATGCAGTAAGAAAACAAGCAGGAAATTGCTTCAGGACAAGGTAGAAAGTGGGAAATACCACAAGAGAGGCACCTCCAACAAGGGAGTTGTTATTTCTTACCAAGGGGATCAGGGGAGGCTTGTAAGGGCAAATACAAATTAAAAACAAGAGGCTTAATTTTTCCAATGGAAAACAAGGGATGACACACCCCCACACTCCCTTCCCTAAGAACATTTGGTTTAGAAGACTTGTGCACTTTCTCTGTCTCTTTGAAAAGTAAGTCAAGCTTTTTAAAAGTTAAGTAAGCCTCTGGCAACTTCTATAACCAAGGAATGGTTTTCCCAGGATCTGGGGACCATAAACTTGGAAGCTAAGCACTCTAGGGAAATAGCACTCCTGTCTCCCACTTTCTGTGGAGGGTGATAGCCTAACTGGTCTAGAGAAGTTGGTATTTACTTTGTATAAACCCTGTTAACTAACACAGGTGGGGACATGGGGACACCCAGCACCAGGTGAAGTCAGGATGGACTGCACGTGGCAGTGGTGGGCAAGTCCTCTTCCTGGAGACTTGTTACTGTTCACCTGGAGGACAGGTGGGTGGGTATGTGCCTGACTGATGAAAGGGTGAGACTTCTTTTAGTTTTGTATTCTTCCAGGGAGTTGAACATGATGGGGGCCATTCTGGTTTAATGTTTTCTTTGTTTTACTCTTTTGATGGGAGACTTTCAAAGCCCTAATAGACTTCACAGAGGAGTAATGTCTGACTTCAGCAATGAAGGGAAGCCTGCGTGTTCTAGGCCATCTACTTAGCAATGGGAAACACTTTGCTTGCTTTGAGATTAAAATATAAAATATTTATATAATTTATATAAATATAATAAATATTTATATAAAATTAACTGTCTAAAAATACATATATTCACAAGGTGATTTACCAACGTAACTATCCAGTTCCAAACCATTTTTATCACCTCAATAGAAAACCCACATCCACTAAGCCATGACTTCTCTACCAATTTCCCTTGATTCTTTAACCACTGATTTGGTTTCTGTCTTCGTGGATAGTAGCACGAAATGTTATAACCCAAATGTGGACAAACCCCAAATTTCCTTCAATAGACGAATAGATAAATAGTGATGTCTATACATATAAAGGGATATTATTCTGCCAAGTAGGGAATGAAGTGCTGGTACCTATTACAACACTTCACACTGAGAGGCGTCAGTCACAGATGGACACACACTGTATGCTCCTGTTTAGATGACCTATCCAGAATTGGTGAAAAGAAGTTTAGCATTTATGGAAAAACATATGCCAGGTTTTGTAGCTTATCAGAGATAGTGCAATCTTTATGTAGAGTATTTACTGGTAAACAGAAGTGGTCAAGTAGAAGGGACAGGGAGTAGAAAAATCAGAGGGTGATGGAAAAACAGAAGGAACAAGAAGAACAGCAACTGCTCTGTGTGGCTTTCAGCATCACCCTCCAGAAGCAAGCCTGGTCTGGTATGGTTCCCTCTGATAGCAGGGCTGCCACTTCTTGGTCCTGGGTAAATGACCTGTATAACCACTATAGTAGTGATACTTGGATCCTTGGAATTGAGCCATTATATGTTGGATCATGTGGGCAGCTGACGACACCTGTGTGGATGATCACATTTGAAAGAACAATGTAGTTCTTATCTGTAATGAAGTTCACATATCTTTGTTTTATTTGCCTTCACTAGTGGTTTGTATTATTAAGTTACATTTTTCTGGTTTAAATGCCTTGGGAACCAATCTTCCTCTTCTCCCCTCAACATGTACACTGAGACCCACCCTAAATCTAGGTCTGTATTCTTTCTGCCTCTAGCTTGGCTGTCAACCAAATCTAACTGCTTTCTGTTTTCCAGCCTGGCCAGTTAAATCAGATAACTTATAAGCCCTTTGTGACAATACCAAGACTCATTTGTTCTTCCTGAGCTATCCTGCTTCTCCAGATAAGAAAAACCTGGTGATCCAGATCCAGCCATTGGTCCATGAGGTGTCCATCTTTCAGGAGCATCTGACCACCAATCATATACGGACAAGATCCCACTACCACCTGGGGCCTCAGCCAGTTCTGTACTTCTCTGACCCTGTCTGCTTTGCCCAGTAATCTGCCAGACCTGCATTCTTCTGCCCCTGGTCCATGGCACCCATATCTTTTGTTCTCCCAAGCCCTGCTTGCCAAAAATCTGCTATAAGCACATTCCACCTGCTTTTCATACATTTAAGTCTTGAGCTTCTTGCTTCCTGCTGACTTGACTATACATTAAAGTCCCTTATCTTTCCAAGCTTTTAGTGGCATAACTTTGGCATCTGTGCTTAGGTAACTGCACCCTAGATGTCTTGGAAGCACCCTACTACTGCTCAAACTGACTAGATGAATGTCCATGTTCCAAAACAAACCACCCCCACATTCCATGTCCCTTTCTGTGCTCCCATTTCTTCCTACTCCACTTAGTCTCCCTGGTTTTCTGCTATCAGCACAGAGCCCTCCAGTTTTCACTGGCTGGACTCTGTGCCCTGCCATTTGTTGTCCCCTACCTCCCCCATCCTCTCCCCTTCCTTTGCTTTTGGCATCCCAATCAGATTCTAAGTCCCCAGAGCGCTTGCAGGGGTTCAACACTCTTGTTTCGGAGGGCCCTGAATGTAGCTGCTGGCACACTTGTGTTTGTGTTTACAGATGGGGCCCTTTATTGCTTGCTATGTAAAAACTAGAGTCTCAGAAGCAATATATTTAGCCTTTTAATAAAGAGACAATTCACAAAAGAAATTTTATTTTATTATTTTAATGTTTGTTTCTTTTATTCTACATCGTTATCTACCCCAGGGTTCTTTCATCACCTTATCACCCATGAAACATTGTCTTAATGTTTTGTGCCTCTTCCACCCCCCCAACCCCCTCACGCTCTATGCTTCAATTCTGTTGATAGTTTTTAATTTTTCTCATCCATTTGTTTGTTTTCCCTATATCTCTCATATAAGTGAGGCCATCCCATATTTCTCTTACAAAAGAAATTTTAACTGCACACCAACTTTAAAGGGAGGCTCCAACCCTGGTAGTTTAATAAGTGGCATTTAAAATATAGAGAATTACAAAAATTCTATTTGCCTCCAACTTTTAAGTGAGCTTCAGAATACTTGGTGACTACTTCCCCATTTTCTGCATTGACCCAGGACAGGGAGTCCACATCTTATGTTTTTGGGGAACCTGTCCCTGCTCCTGCTAATTTAGTGGCATTTCCCACTAATCCCTTAGTCTTACTGAATTCTTTTGAACAAATGAATGAATATCAAGGTAGGCAGTTTTTAATTGACTTTATGTTTTGTCTTGAAAACGAATCAATTATTGTTAAATTTATCTTAAACTTATCTTAAAAATATCTCTGGAAATATTTACTGCAGGGCTCAGGTTTCGTTCTGACTTTCTCACTGTACAGCCAGGGAAGGACTTGCTCTCTTGGCATTACTGCTGTATATTTAGGTTAGAGTGATAATCCTAACCTTGGGTGTGGTGCTAATACAGCATACTAACAATTATTCAGTTTAATGCCACTTAATTACATTTCTAGATCATATAATTTTGCAGGAACAGAGCACATCTATATCTGTAAATAATTTTGAGCATGTGCAAAAAAATCCTGAGGTCTCTAACTTTTACTGTCAAAGATTTCTTTCTTTGAAACCCTAAAGAGCCACAATTAACTGCTCATGCTTTGAAAGAGATATTTAGGTTTTTGCTCAGTTTAAGGATGAGGGAAACATTTCTAATTTCTTTTACTTTGTTGCTTTCTGAGCCTTTAAAATTTTTTTAATTTAAATAATTTATCTATCCATATATTTCACATCTTGTGTTCCCCGGGGTACAGTTCTATTTTCTTTGATAAATTCTCAGTGTTAATCTGAAAGGTTGAGTGAAGCAGAAGCCATTTTTTCCCCCAGCTGTATGATTCTATATGCCCTTGATAATCAAACTCTATTGCATTTTCACTTTTAATTATGAACTTATGTAGTCCGCAATCAATGTTCTAAGCTATCTATAAAAAGTAGTCTCTTATTAAAATAAAATATGCATGACTCACTGTCTGGTTTAGTGCCTAACACAGTTACAGATAATTTTCAATATTATGCTTGTATGTGGCATAATCTTCTGAAATTTATGAACCTTTTTTGTTTCCTTTTCATTATTTTGCCCCTTTCTTTGGCTTCTTACATCAGTAACTCATCTAATAAAAAAAAAGATGAGTACATTTTAATATAACTGGAGTCCAGAAGCAGTGGCTCTAGGCTCTTTCTATGGCGAGATCTTACTAAAGAAATTTTAACTGTATGAGACCAATTTTGTTTTTAATTATATTATAAATAATAGCTAAATGACAAGTAATTGCACACTCATTATAATAATTATATTTGGAAACTCAATTCCAAATAATTATATTTGGACGTGAATCAGCTTTCTGAAATTTAGTCCAGTCTATGGAAATCAAAACTATTGGCAGGGCTAGAAGAGGTGTTCTGTAGTGACTGTGCATGATGCCACACCTTAGACAAATATTTTCTTACTGTTGTTTTCAGAAAAGTTCATCACACTAATCCATGAAGCTGCAACTCCTTCTTAATTGCTTTTTTCAAGTGCCTCATGTCACCAGCATCTCACCTATCCGTCACTGCTGACTCCAGAAAGGAAATTTGGTAAGATGTTGACATATAAGTACACAAGCTCGGTCACCCTAAAAATCATTATCTTTGAAACTTCTCCATGTAGCCAGAAAACAAGTGACTCATGCTTTGAAAGAGTTGGCCATTGAGGTCAGCCCTGCTTGAGAATGAAGGCAGCATTTTCAGGTCTCTGAGAAATCCTACATGTTAATCTTTTGGGATTAAGTTTGATTTTTTTTTTTCCAACTGTGTGAGTCTATATAATACAATGGATCACTTAAGTATACATTTAAGTATTTATCCTAATTATATATTGTAAGTGGTCAAAGAGTTGTTTTCTTTTTTGTTTATTTTATTACAAATAGCAGCCTTTTACTGGAATAGTTGAGATTTTTTTACGTGTTTTCTACACATATTATGTCATTCTGCAAATAGTAATAGTTTTATGTCTTCCTTTTCAATTTGGATGTTTTCTATTCATTTCTTGTTTAACTGCTTTTTAATTGCTTTTCCAATATGATGTCAAATAGTAGTGGTGACAGTGAACACCCTCTCTTGTTTCTGTTCTCACAAACTATTTTTTAAATTGAGTCAAGTCTCTACAAGACAGATTTTACCTGATTCTTTTCTGAATATGGCATATGTGATTCTGTTCTGCAAGTGACCTCTTTGTTTTGTTTCTTGATTTGAGATAATTTATACCTTAAAATGCCATATTTTTATGTTATATTTTTACTAATGTCCACTAGTTTTACAAAGTGTTTTATGTTGCTGAATTAGCTGAATTTCTAGACTTTGGTTAGTTGCAGAATTATTTTTAAAAATGTACTCCAAAAGTTTGAATGTCTACCACTTGGTTGGGATTTTTGCTATTTATGATAAATTTTGTATTTCAATAAAGACCATTATGGTTTTCATTTTATAAATATCTATCTGGGTATAATTTGTATGTGATGGTTCATTTATATCTGGTTTTCTATAGGGATACTTCTAGTGGGGGCTCTGGAATTGCATTAAACTCAATACATGTACAAATTGCTAAATTATCTTTTCTTCTGATTCTTTGCAATTTTATTACACCTTGAAATTTTAGAATTTTGTCTACTCTGTTTTATCTCATTTATGTCTAACAATTAACCAAATACTACCTCTCAGATTCTTTGCTTCCCCAGGGGGTTATCTCAGTCTAGAAAATTTTTAATTTATCCGTCAGGTCCTGCAGTTACCTACTAACTTTATTCCTAGTCTTCAGTCCCTCAACTCCAACCCATCTAACACACAGAGGTGTTTCATTTCAAATCTTTCCTACAAAATTCAAGATTTTTGTCAAGTTGAATAGGAGCTCGAGTTTCCCTAACAGATCTCAGGTTGACATTTGTTAAGCAGGATCTTGGACTGCCAGGTGTTTTTCAAGCTTCAAATGAAATCTTTTTGTCTGAGTTACTAATCAAGGATGCCCACAATCTTGAATTTTTCTTTAGAGCTTCTACAAATAAACTTAATTCGGGACTATCCTATCTGGGAAAAGTATTGCTGAGGTGTAATCATGATGTTATCTGTGTAGACAAATTGGCTTATGGCATATACACCCATAGGGGAATGTTTTACATACCAGGACTCCTAAGTCTGCAGTCCTATCTCCAGGGCCTGAAAAGTCTGTTTCAATTCATTCATCTCAATCTTGGCAGATGGGATGCATCAGCAGCCATGGCGAAATGCTGTTGTAGCACTCTGCTCTGAACACCATCATGAAGTGAGTCATCCATCAGTGAAGGGAGGCCGTTCCAGTTCCCAGAGCTTGCTATGTATTCACTTGACCTTGTTGTCAGGCCTCATTGTAGCAGCCTGGTGATTCTGCTCTGTCATGGCTTCCTGGGGAGTGCTCAGGTGACTGAGGAGTTTGGCTAATCAGCTCCTTGCTTAGAGCCTGCCATGGGGGGTGGGCCTTGAGTTTCCTGAGTTGAAAATGACCAGCAAGGGCTTCAACCATAGTGGCAACAGAATGCACTTGCTTTATTAGCATTTTCCTTAACCTCTTCATTAAATTGGCCATGAAACAAGAATAAAGTAGGAAAGAGCAAGTTACCCTGCAGGGTATAGACACACATGTCTTCACGGTTCTTCTTGAAATAAGCTGACTTCTCCACCAGACTTTCAATCTGCATTTCCATATCAGTGTTGGACAAAGTCAGATTATCTGGGACTTGATATCAGGTGTACGCTCTGGCAAGGGGTCACTTGAGCCTCAAACCTGGAAAAGTTTCAAATGCTCTCAATGGTTACTTGCTTCATATTAACGCTCTATTCTAAGACATCTTTAAAAGAACTGTTTCAGAAGTGCTTCCGTTCAATATTTGCTTCAAAAATAATTTATTATTGATGATTCACATTTTAGGGAGCTACCTTGGCACTATGTATAATATGCTGAAAGTTTAGAAGAAGAAACCTCCCAGAATTTCTTTTATAAAAATTAAAAAAAAAAAGCCCTCACCACCATCCCTTGTGTCCCTTTGTCTTTCTGTCTCCCTCTTCACCCCAGAACCCTTAGGATGTTTGCTGATGTCCACTGATTTTAGAGAATGTTTTATATTGTTGAGTTAGCTGTTATATGAATCTCCAAAATTTATTTTTCTTGTCTGAGTTACTTTGCTGCACGTATTTCTCTCAAATTCCCCCCATTTTGTTGAAAATGATGGCGTTTCATTCTTTTTGTGGCTGCATAATACTCCACAATGTGGAGTATTATCCATACTGATGCAGTCATCCATCATAGACATTTAGGTTGATTCCATGCCCTGGCTATTGTAAATAATGCTGCACTGAACATTGGGGAACTTATGGTTTTTGTGTTGACTGTCTCATGTTCTTTGGATAAATGCCCCCAAAGGGGATACATGCTACACCTCAGCATTTTTATTTCTTAGGACACTCTTGCTAGTGTGTCAAGAACCTTGTGCACACACATGAAGGAGAGGGTCAAATTAAAGACCTCAGAAACAAACAACAGCACATTTTAGAAACATCAATTAACATATACGATGCATAAAAAATCTCATAAAATGTTGATTCTTTGAACACAAAATCACCATCACATGCTTATACATAATGAACTTCTATTATGTACTCAGCTAAAATATTTTTTCAGTTTTCAGAATTTCATTTATTTCTAAAAAGAAAAATAACAGTTTTTACCTTGGAGAAATGTTCACAGACTTTACTTGCCTGGTGGCAATTAACATCTAGACAGTGATTGGACAGTTCTGGGTGGAGGGTCCCTTGACCATGGGTCCTCCCTTCATGGTCCAAGGCCCACAGGCTGGGGACCGCACCCACCTTCAACCACTCCTTATTTTCATAAACTTACAAGACCACTGCTGATGGAGGGCAATATTTATTCTTTCCTCCTGGTGCCCCTGTGGATATTGGCAGATACATCGTTTACCAGTCCTAGAGCAGGGGATTTACCTGCTGATGAAGCCACATGGTAGATCTTTAAGTCTCATGCATTTCAGTACACTATTTAATGTCAGAAAAAAAATCAGTTTTGTATCCCGAAAAACCTCCTCTTGGTTAGTTTATATCACATTAAACACAAGCCATTCCTCTACTAATTGCAGAACTCCTGAACTAATCTTTTTTTCCTAAGAAGGGCAGCTTCGATGATCTGATTATTTTGTTTGCTAACCAGAGTTGAGGCTAGTTGTTACATAATGGTTCGTATAATGTCTAGGAAATGTTTTGTTCAAGCAAATGAAATAATTTAATAAAGTGTGGATTTTGTCCTGATTTAATGTGGGCGGGCAGCTTTTCTCTGTTTTTGTCCCTGCAGTCCTGATGGTGTTTTTGATGAATATCAAAAAAGTTTAACCAAAGTCATGTCTGAGCTTTTATATTTTGCATAGTTTGTGGAATAACTTCTCCTTTCAATGCAAATAAGACTGCTACGCTGGATAAAGTGGGTCTCATTCATTCATACAGCATCATTATGATTTCTGCAAATTTCAGTGCATTGACTGGTACATGAAACTCCTTGTCTTAAAGAAATTTGAGACCTTTACAGGTTTCTCTGCTGAAAATATACTCTTTATGTACTTGTGATTCCACTATATAAATAAGCATGACTTCACATAATCATTCTCCCCATTGCTTATGTTCATCACATCTTAATATTTCTCACATTAGGTAATCACATCTTACTTTTTTCTAATTCTTTTTCTATTTGCCTTCTGACTTTGAATCACTTTGACATCGGTCAGCTGCATCCCTTCACCTGTGAAACAGGGACAGTGACAGTTATATCACAGGGTCTGAGGATTAGATGTAATATACATCTAGCAGTATACAGTTATATACTATAACTATATATATAGTTAGTGCTTATAAAATGTAAGTTCCTTGCTGGTGGGAATGTAAATTATCCAACCACTTTCCATAGTCCAACCACTATGGAAAGCTGTGTGGAGGACCCTCAAGCTAATGAAAATGGTACTACCATATGACCCAGCAATTGCTCTCTTGGGAATCTACCCAAAGGAGACCTCAATGCTTGTGCAAAGGGACACCTGTGCTCGGATGTTTACTGAAGCACTATTTATAATTGCAAGGACTTGGAAGCAACCTAAATGCCCCCAAACAGATGACTGGATGAAAAAGATGTAGTATATATACATGATGGAATATTGCTCATCAATTAAAAATGACAAATTTGATGATTTTTTGACAACATGGATGTACTTAGAAGAAATCATATTAGCAGAAACAAGTCAAAAAGAAAAGGACAGGGCACGGTGGCTCGTGCTTGTAAGCTTCAGCCTATGAAGCGGCCAGGGCTAGGGATCGCGGTTTGAGTCCCGCCTGGGGCCCGTAGCGAGACCTAGTTCCAAAAAAATAGCTGGGCGTGGTGGTGCACACCTGTAATCCCAGCTACCTGGGAAGCTGAGGCTGGGGATTGCTTGAGTCTGTGGTACCTCGGGCAACGAGAGCCTGCGGTTCCACAGGCAAAAATAGCAAGACTTAGTCTCAAAAAAA
>PVHY01004677.1:0-91508 GCA_004024945.1 Uropsilus gracilis
ATCAATGGTAAAGGTGATCAGTGAAAATGCTAATGAAGAGTGTGTAGCCTGCTTTGTAGAGAGTAGCAGGCAAATAAGAGTATCCAGTTAAAGTTAAAGGTAATTGCAGTTAAGTACTGTTTGTAGCCTGCTTTGGAGAGAGAAGCAGGCGGATAGGGGTAAACAGTCAAGTCAGAAAGTCTCTTTTTACCCACTTTCAGTGTCAATCAGAAGGATGATATTCTGGTTTTCTCTTAGGCCTACTATAAAAAAGTAGAAAATTCCTGTTTGCATATTTTCCATCTGTTCTGTGAACTTTCCAAGAGAGCAAATAATACAGTTTTTAATCCCAACTATAGCACACTGTCAGGTACATAGCAGTAAGAACTAAGTGAATTAATGGAAATACAGGGCTCAAATAAGACAAAAACAAAACTCAATCACCATTACTTGAACTAACTACAGTTAATATGTCCCATGTGGTCCAGGAACACTACCAACCACCCTTTCCTTTGTTTAAAGTCACCCTGGATGGAGCTGAAAGGATTATGCTAAATAAGACAGGACAGAAGGACAAATACTGAATGATTTTACTCCTGAAGACTATGGGGGGGGGGGGGAGACACTGACAAAACCAAACCAAAATAAAGCTTAGAAATAAGACCACAGAATTGGGGTTACAGAAGGGGTGGCAAACTGGGGAGGCAACAAAAGAGGAACACAAGACTCTGGAAAAGGACTGGATGCTCTTGGATAGTGGGGGTGTTAATTTACACTGAGGATGTTTGACCCTATTGCCCTAAATCATACAGTGTAATAAAACACTGTTCCCTCTCAAAAGGAGTAGAAAAGTCATCCTAGAATCAGACCCAGGGCCAGAGAAGAGATAAGCATTCTTGAAAGGACAATATGGACACATGGACAGAAAGAGTTGCAAATTAAGAACAAAAACCACCTACATTAAGCCTACTCCCATGAAAACCCTGAAGGACCAGGAAAAGTTGCATGGCCCTGAACAGTCCTTGCATGAACAGTCTGAGGAGGAAAGCATTTTTATAATGATACCATTTGAGCAAGAAGAGGTTTAAAATGAGAACAATCTGAAAAAACAGGCCTTTCCAGGGTACCTACCTGTCTTAGCATTGCTTTAAAAGCCATTGAGCGAAGTCTTGTGGTAAGGATCTCACCAGCTTTTCCAAACGTAAAGCCCTGGTTAAGAAAAAAGAGCTGTTGTTACTTGATCATCACTGATATTCTGCCACAGGTAAATATATTCATGCTGATTTTTACATTATTTATAGTCATCAACTACTGAAATAATGAAAGTGTAGGACCATACCACATATTAATGAAAGTCTTAAATAGCATCTTTAAAGTATTTGATCCCAGCTTCTGAATCATTGTAAATAGGTTTACTTTTCAAACCTTTTAAAGACATCCTAGTGAGAAAGATACTGCTCGATTACAATTTTTAGCATTCCTAATGCTTTAAGAAAAAAAGTTGACAATAAAAGTAAAAACTGCTATAGGGATGTTATGACTCACATAGTATCTAGTAGGAGGAAGAATGTCCATAGTAACGAAACTCTAAATGAGTTTGCAAGTTCATGGTCATAGCTCTACCTGCTCCCAGACTGGGGCACAATTAGGCTTTTCTTCCCCAAGCCTCCTTGCCAGTCAATTTCCTTCTTTCTCATTATACCACATCCAAACTGGAGAGGAGCCCAGATGTCCACAGCTGGGCTGACTTCCAGGAAACCTGAGATGAGTGAGAGACTTCAGCCATAATGAGTGTGGTGCAGAAGTGTGGAGTGCACTTCTGGGAGGACACATCAGTCTGTACTAAGCCAGGAGGACTGTTTGCTGATCAGCACCCAGGGACAGACTGTCCCAGCTGTCCAGGGCTCAACTGTCCTGTCCTCTCCTTCCTTAGTAGATTTCTCAAAGCCAACATGAGCAGCACAGTTCTTTTCATCAGCCCACTGTTGGCACAGTCTCCCAAAAACATTTCTTTAACTAGTTCCGTTTCCTAACATACCAGGGTTTGGGACGAGTTACTACTGGCAAAGCACTGATTTAGAAATGAAAGGTGTGGCTTCCTTTTTGCCATTGTCCCAAGAATGATACAAGAGAAGCATGCTGGGAATGACTGGGAAACTAATCATAGATGGCTTAATGGAGTGTATCTGAAAAGTCTGTATGCTGTTTATTAGAGTCAAATGAGGTCTGGTAATTTTAATGCGGTAACAAAGCACAATCAGAGCAAGATGTACTTGTTCATTTTGACTAGGTCTATGAAGCCTAAATCCAAAATAATGTATGTTCTTTCAAATAGTTCTGTCAAGTAAACTGGAAAAGATCAGAGAAGTTATAAGATACTGTATAAAGAGTAATAACAGGAAATAGATGCTATTATACTGATTATTTTCAGTTTAAAACTAAAGTTGAGTTTAATTGGTTCTTATTTTCTCCTATGAACTAATGTTTTTCCCCTCTTTGGTACTGAATGTTTGCTGAGGGCAAACGTAACACAGGCAGCAGGGAGGTCACAGTTCCTCCTGCTAAGGACTCTGTCCTCTACAACCTTATAACAATGATGTTTACAATTCACTTCAACCTAAGATTTGGAGGTTTCATTAAATTTTGGTTAATTTCTCTAACTGAATACAGACTGAATGAGAAGGGCAAACTATAGGTACGTACCTGGAGAAAGAAAGTAAAAAAAGAAATAATTCCCAGGCCTAAAAAAAGCAATGAGAACATGTTGCACTTCCGCTGCTTCACTTCATCATCCCCTGGTCCGAAAATCTACAAAAGAGCATTTAAAATACTCACTTGGGTTTTATGATTCTTGTTTATGCCTCCTAAAAAATAATGGCTTGTGGATCATTTTTTAAGAAAAATTTTGAATATATGGTTATTTTACTGTAAATACACAATAAAAAATGCACCATGGTAACCATTTTAAGTGTGTGGTTCAGTGGCATTAACTACATTTACATTGTTGTGAGATTTCACCATCCATCTTCAGAAGTTTTTCATCATCCCAAACTGAAATTCTCACTGTTCTGGGAACACTATTCTATTTCCAGTGGATTTGAGGAATATGTTGTTACTAATATGATTAAAACATTGTATATGGACTGTGTTTGGGTGCACATTTTAATTTCTTGTTGAAGTACCATTCTTTAGATCCTGGTGAGTGTCTCAGAAGTACAGGATCTCCTCCTCCAGTTCTGAACACCATAGCACACCCGTAATCCCCCACAACAGTCCATTGTTGGGTACACATTTTAATGTCTGTCCCTCTTTGACTACCAGAACTTCCCCCTACAGCACAAGGTCTCCACTCTTCAAATCCCCAGGGCTTCTGCCAGAGACATCTTTCCTGATCACTCTAGGAAAAAGAGCATCCCATCCACAGCTCCTCCACTGACCATACCTGCTTTTAAAATGCCTGTTATCACTTGACACACAGACTTTTTTTTGTTTATATATATGTTTCACATCTTTGTATTCCCCAGGGATCACCTATCACCATCCCTCCCTGACCATTCCCTCCCATCTTCCCTCACCCTTCACTGTGTTCTTTAGTTTGGTTGTGTGTTTGGACTTTTCCTCCTGGCCTTTTGCTTGCTTTTCCTGTTACCCATATTTTAGTGAAACCATTTGGTCTCTGTCTTTTCTTTTTGACTTTTTTTTGCTAACATGATTTCTTCTAGGTACATCCATGTTATCATAAATTCGTCAAATTTGTCATTTTTATTTCATGAGTAATATTCCACTGTGTATATATACTACATCTTTTTCATCCATTCATCTGTCTTAGAACATTTGGGTTGTTTCCATGTCCTTGCAATTATAAATAGTGCTGCAATAAACATCCTAGTACAGGTGTCTCCATTGGGTAGATTCCCAGAAGAGCAATTGCTGGGTCAAATGGTAGTTCCATTTTCATTAGTTTAAGGGTCCTCCACACTGCTTTCCATGGTGGCTGACCAGTTTACATTCCTACCAGCTGTGTGAGAGTGACCCTTTTTCTCTGCATCCATGCCAGCATTTGTTGTTACCCAATTTTTTGATGTGGGCCATTCTTACTGGTGTAAGGTGGTATCTCATTGGACACACAGACATTCAATTTTTGTTTGTGTATTGGACAATTCTCCCAATGTAAATTAAGATGTTTAAGAGCAGGACCTGGCTTATTTTGTATCCTACCATATCTCCACTACCTTCGTGCAGCATTTGGTACATGGGAGATAACTAAAAATATAAAGAGGGTACATACAACTCTTGAGTTGCAAGAGAGGTAGGGACTTTTATTTTGTAAGTTAACTGGAGGATTCATTCTAAATTTTTTTTTTTGGTTTTGCTCTTAATTGTAGACCATTGTCTAATGTCACAAAAGTAACAAAAATTTAACCTGATGGAGAATAATTCATCTTTAACAAAAATTTCTCTCCAATAAGGTTAGATTGACAAAAGTGGTCATACACTATAAACGCAGGGTTTCCCTAATGTATTTTCTGATGACTTTCTAGAAATGTCTTCCAGTGAGTTAACAACTAGACAGTGTGAATTTTCCTCCTTAGTGTCAAACTTGCTAAATTTTGGAAGGATTGCTAAAATAATTATATAGCTGCTATTATGTTTTAAATACTTACAAAGTTAACACTACTAAATGTATTCCAAGAATTATTCTATATCATCTCTTTTAATAATCAGCTATTTCACTGGGTAGGTTTATTTTATAGATGAAAAAACCTGAGGCACAGAAAGGGAAAGCATCTTGCCCAGGTTTGCAGTTTTGTTTTTTTTTTTTTTTTGGTGTGTGTGTGTGGTTTGTTTGTTTTGCATAATTCTTAAGGGATGAGGCACCCCATTTGCATCCAGAGCCTGACCTCTTACACACTAGGACTTAATCTCTCCCTGTTCCACCTCTCCAAATCTTCCTGTGAGACTTCTTCTGTATAAGCAGCATGGGGCTAATTTCTTAACACCAGTTTCATCAAATGCAGAGAGCTCATTAGAATGCTTTCTTTGGTGATTTTAGTTTTATTTCATTAATATCATAACTTGGAATCACTCAAAGGCAACTTCTCCCTTTTCCTGACAGTTTTTGTGGATTTGATTTAGTTTACTTTGAGGCTGCTTTACTCCAGAATGGTCCAAGGGGTGAGACTGGGGTGATAACTGATTTAATTCAAGTTATGAAGTGATATTTTCAAACTTACCGCTATCATCTCAGAGAAAAGGACGGAAAATGCTGGTTGAAGTGCCCCATTGGCAATAGCACATACTGTACCCACCACAAAGTAGGGCCATTCTGTTTTATTCAGCTTCAGGACCTTCAGAAAAGACACTGGTGGCACATTTTCATCCTAAAACATAAATAACAGGAAAAACTATTGATAACATTTACCAGTTTGTAGCTATAGAAAAGATATGTTGTTACCTTCAAGAATCCTGCAAAGCAGGTTTGGAGAATGACTAGCTGTGACAAACCACCAAAGTAACACAGTATATAATAAAATGGTAACAATTTCTATTTATCATGTAGCAAAAGCTGGATGTGAGTTGCTCAACCAAGAAACAATCATGGTGTGGTTAGCTCATCTCTATTCTATTCCCTAGAGTGAGCAGAAGCAAAATCTGGGCACAAAATGCCCTACAATGCAAGTCCTAGCCCTATGTTTACACCCCTGTGTCTGTGTGACAGTTATGAACAGGCCACATGATCTGAGCTGCAGTTTTCACATATATAATGTCATAGTCTTGTCTCCATATCTGGGTTCAATGCAACAATGCCTGTGAATAGACAGAAAACTAGCTTTACAAATGCAGCATATGCAATTTTTAACCAGAGAACATGGGTCTGGTCTCTTCCCTCACCAGACCCCTGCCCAGTGCTACCTTTTCTTTGACATGTTTCCAAATCACAAAACCAAATAATTATATCCTATTTCCTCTCCCCTTTTTAAAAAACCACTATTTCCTATGCACATTTCTCTAACTTTATAGGTTAATTTGTTTTGTGATTAATTTTCTTGCTTGTATATAGATATCCTTTTCTGGTATATGAGGTTATTTTTTAAAGATGAGGTTTTTTGTACCCCTCAAAACTAGTGCATATCTGATTCTCAGCAAATGTTGAACTAAATGTTTGGTGAAACAAGGAAAATTTGAGTCATGTAAAGGAGAATATTCTGACTACAGTAGTAGTTTAATATTTACTAGATATAAAAGTTGCCTATAGAATTCGAGTGCCTTCTAGTCATTTGATTAGGACATGTTTATGTCTCTATGAAGTAAAGAATCTAAAGAAAAATCTACTCAGCTCTCTTTTTTTCAAACCAGTTATTTCTCTGTATTTTAGGTTGTTTCCTCTGTAGTTGATATATATTTTAAATCCTGACCTCCAGCCTGATAAACAAACTTTTCCCTTAGGCTGTTCTTCAACACATCAGACAGTTCTATACAGGTCTGACAAATCATAGTACATTTTCTTTCTCATTGTTTTCTTTCACTGTTTACTTCTCTGTGATGGTACTTATAACAATCTTGTTGATTTTGGCATTTTTAACCTCTCTCTTCTTCTGTGCATTTCTCCAAGACTTTAAAATACCAGACACTAGTGATTTAGAAGAATCACTCTTAAGATAAATGAGGAAATGAAAAATGGATAGTTCTAAAGCCAAAAAGGGGGAAATTGTGTATTGTACTTATGATAATACACCCCAGAATGTTGTTCTTTCCATACATATACCAAATATTAAGACTTTTAGAAAGACTTTGTAATTTCTGTAGTAAATAATATTGTGCATAAGAAAAACAAATGGTATGACCTTTCAGTAGAATTAGTTTCCTCAAGTCAATAATTTTTATTTAATACAAAAGTAAACAAAAACTCCATCATTTTTGACAAATAATATAATATTTCTTGAAATAAACAAATAGCTTTTCTTGAAATGGATTTTTCCTCTAAACTATAATTAATAATATTCCAAGATTTCAGGTGAGAAATGTTAAAATGTATACAATGTTGTTATTCTGGCCATTTACTCCTTTTTCTTAGTAGAATTCCAACTTAATTCAGAGTGACATTACATAGAGTAAATATATTCAATTTTCTACCTTCTCTTGTAGCCATATATGACTATGTTATGACCAACATCCTATATATTAAAGCACTGCATGGGATTTTGGAAAAATCTTTGTTTCTTCCTGCACCTTGGAACAAGGATGTGATCGCTGAAGTTTCAGAAGCCACTTAGATCACTGAGGATGGAAGTCACATGCCATAATAGAGATGAAGGGTGCCTGAATCCACAGTAATTTTGGAGCCATGACTGTAGTCTGAGATTTCCCACCTTTAAGATTTTCTATGCGAAAGGGGAAAAAACCCTCTTAATTTCTTGGCTATTTTTAGCTTTGTAGAATAAATAATCAAATGTTTACTAAGAAGTATGGAAATAATCAGAGTATCAGTTTAAATTACTCTTATTTCCCTCTGGTTCCCAAAGAAAAATGAATTCCTAATGTTAATATTGAGCATCTAAACACAAAACAACATTATTTGTCTGTTTTTTTCCCCTGAATCTATTTTTAATTGGAATTGTTTTTCATTCTTGTCAAATGCACTTAAAATTTGAAATTTTCCTTTTTTTAAAAAAATATATGCTCACAGTTGGAATCATTTGTGCCTTCAAAATATTGCAAGGCTAAGAATTTCAACAGTAAATCTATGAACAATTTAAATGAAAAGCAACTTACAAGTTCATTGGCTTCCATATCAAGGCCATTCTGATGTTTTCGTGAATTTCTAAGGCTTTTGTGAGTAGAATTCCTAAATATTTGGGATTTCCAACCATTTGGGGCCATACCCATGACAGCCTTTTCATCATTTAGTTCAGATTCAAATTCTTCTGACTGAACTTGGTTTCCTGATGTCTGAAAAAAGAGAAACCAGATGTATATAACCTCCAAGTTTAGAACCATGATGTTATTTTGAATTTTACATGTATCAAAACTTTTAGATCCCAAAACAGCTTCTCATTCAAAGTAAGTTAGAAAGCTATAAAGAAATGTATCAACATCCAGGAACAAAAGAGGTTTTAAAAAAAATATATATATATATGTATGTATGCATACATACATACATACATATATATATATTACATCATTGTGTACCCTGAGGTTCTCCCATTTCCTTAACACACATTAACCATCTTTCTTAGTTTATGTGCCCTCCACCTCTTAAATGACAAATATTACATTAATTTGCAAATGATAAAAACTGGAGTAAAAAAGTATTTCTTAAAAATTTTAGGGCAAATGTTTCACCATCTAGCTGATATGGAGGAATTTCCTCAATAAACAAGAATCCAGAGAACAAATCATGACTATGGAAACTAAAAAATAAAGAGAAACATTGCCAAAGATTCATTTTTAAGACTACAAAAAATGAAAACTGGTCACCACCCTTAGAAAGCAGTCAAGCCCCCTTCTTCAACCGGCTTAGTGCAATTATCTTCTTCCTTCCCTGTAGTCCTTCTTAGACTCACACTTCACCCCAGTGACCCAACAGAGGATTGGCCTTATTGCCAACTTTGAGAAATAAACCAAGCAGCCAACGAGTAATGACTAGATAATTTATTGCATATTATTTTAATGGACTACTGAGTATCCATTAAGATGGTAGTGTCTGAATGACTGTGCATCTGAAATGTTAAGAAAAAAAAAGGAACAAATATATATGCACATACTAATTGTAGTTACATAAAAACAAATGCCTTTATAAATATAAGAATCATGTCTATAAAATGTTTTTAGGTTCTTTAAGTTGTTCAAGTGGGTAAGCTGGGTAAGCACAGTAAAATGCCTTGCTTAATAATGTGGCAAATCAGTAACTGTTAATATAACTTGTTTTTTGACCTTTACAGACCAATATGACTTCATATTGTCATTGTTGAAGAAACAAATATATAACATGCTTTAGGAACTACAGGGATGAATGTTTTCTTATTATTTTCTTTTAAATGAAACCAACTAATTCAACCTTTCTACAGCTAAGAATCTAGCCTTTGGTTTTGTTGGGATATCTGGGAGCATTTTTATTTTCATTGCATTAACACTGGTTTACAACCTAGTTTGTGATTTAGAGACACAGAATCTTTCCATTTGAGTGTGTTGCTACCAAACCACACCCACCCCCATTGTTTACCAACTTAATTTACTGGATTTTCTTCCCACATTGTTCTTGTTCCTCTCCTCCCTCTGTGATGGTCTCAGTTCTACAGTCACTTTGCTAGAGGTTGCTAGTAGTTTGGCTTTATCTGACTATTTGTTTTGTTTCTCTATATTTCACATATATATTTCACCATCTAATATTTGTTGTTTCTTTTCTGACATGCACTTAGCATAATCCCCTGCAGTTCCAGCATATTGATGCAAATGACAAGAGTTTATCTTTTTTAATAATAGCTGTAGTAACACTGCATTGTGTAATAGTCCACATCTTCCTGATCTACTCATATACCTTTGGGCACTTAGATTGTTGCCATAGCTTAGCTGCTGTAAACAGTGTTGCAATGAACACAGGAGTTCAATTACCTTAGAATTAGTGTTTCTATATTCTTCAGGGAGATAACTAGGAGTAGAATTGCTAGACAGATGATATGATAGATATATTTTTAATATTTTGAAAATGCTCCACACTGTTTTCCATTAGAACTGGGCCAGTTTACATTTCCATTAAGAGTTTAGGAGGGTTCCTCTTTCTCTACACTCTTACCAGCACTATTTCTGGTCTTTTTGACATGGACCAATCTCACAGGTCTGAGGAGGTATTTCCTGGAAAGCATGTTTAGGTCACACAGGCCTCCCCAACAACTAAAGATTTGGGAATGTCCTCTTAGGCTGGCCACCATATGATCACCCATAATATTAGAGTGAAAAAGACCATTAGTTAGTGCGCAGCCACTCCCTAGGAAATTTAAGATCAGCCCTAAGGAATAAAATAAAAATACCACCTTCCTCTTTCTCAGGATTCTTTGGCTGATTCTGAATTAATGTCTCAGACACTTTTAGGTATCCTTCTGAATTTATTTTTCAGTATGGTATTAGTTGCAAAATATTTTAATAATTTTAATAATATTTGTATTTAGGAGTAAGCAGCAGAAAAACTCCCTGGGAGGCAAATACCTGCATATGAACTAGCCTGAAGTACACCCCTTCTTTCTTCATCAGTTCACTGTGGCTTCCTTGCTCCACAATGACTCCATCTTCAAACCCAGCTATAACATCTGCATTTCGGACCGTGGACAGCCGGTGTGCTACCACAATGGTGGTTCGGCCTTCTCTAGCCTAAAGGTGGGAAAGGAAGAACAAATGTGTGTGTACCAGGATTGCCAATTGTCACATTGTCAATTAGCATCATATTTAACCACTTGAATAGATATTTTTATAGGTGGAAGAGAATAACATCCTTGCTGTGTGATTAGAGCACAAATACCTCCCTCATTCATCTATGAAAGGGTAAAGTGAGACTTGAGTTCTAGACCAGATAGAAGGTCAACCCCTTCAGTATAAGGGTGGAAAACTCTGGCATCCTATGCTGCTGCCAGTGTTTATTCAAGAAAATGTTTGAATTCATGTATTTCCATCTTTGTCTGAGAAGCCTTAGTTCTGAGCTATGTAGGCATGCCAGAAACTGGAGCAAAAATATTCTAAAAGGAGTTACTACCAACTGCAGCCTTTTCTAGAGAGCTTTTCTGTAGGGTTTGCTTTGAAGTGCTTGATTTATTCTTAGTTTTTAAGGACCACATGCAGGTAGTTTAGGTGAAATTGCACCTTGGGATGAGCAATATCAAATTATGGTATGGAACCAATTGTATAGCCACCCAGAAAAAATTAATGTGGATTTTCTACTTTAGATATACCACAAAATCAACCAGATGAATCAATATATTTATATAACATTAAAAAATTAAAACCATAAAAGAGAGAGAAGCTAGAACGTAGCTCTATATTAAGACACTTAAGGCTATTTGATTTTTTTGTATATAGGCCTCAAAGAAGTGTATTTGTTGAAATATTTATATTTGTTGAAATATTTACTGATATGGAAGTTTGGATGGCTTGGGTCACATATGATAAGGCATAGAGGAAATTATTTGATCAGTCTAATGATATTCTTGATACTAATAGTGATGAGTAAGTTGTTAACAGTGAATGTGCTATTATAATAATAGGTTGATGCCATGTCAACAGATTAGAGAAAATAGAATCAGACTTTGAGTGAATGAATGGTATGCAAGGGAAACAAAGTCTGTATTCGTAAATTTAAAAGTCAGCAACTTGGCCAAGAAAATTTGGCTAGAGTAAATATTTGATATAAAGAGGTTATATTTCAAAGCTCTCAGATACCCAATGATGACAAAACATTGGCAAATATATATCCTAAGTTCAAGGACAACAACTGCTAGGAAATCTGAACATTTTGCTAATTTTGCAAGGATAAAAGTCAGACTCAAATAAAAGGAATAGGGAATACTAGTCCATTAGACTTAATATATATATATATATATATATATATATATATATATATATATATATATATATATATGCATATATTGTTGATGCCTTGGTGGTAGGTGTGGTGTGGTAACATATTTATAGAAGTGTGAACCTACTACCCCAACATTGTAGATCGTTAGATCAATAACATTTTCTTGAAAAGATCTTATATTGAAAAACCTATTACTGCTTTTGACAAATAGTTGCTATTGAATCAACAGATTAAAAAATAATTGTTTTAATACAGACAAATATTATCTCAATGATGGCATCCAATTCAGTAAATACTGATTCTGCCATGAGTAAAGAATTAGATTAAGTGTTACTAAGAGACCAATATGAACCTTTTATTTATTCTACCACTTAGGTACATTTTAACACAACACTGCTTTTGGTGAATAGCCTATATGCAAGAAAAAGCTAAATTACTCATTGCATAGGCTTGAATGGTACTCACTGGTAAACCAGTTAATGGGCAATTCACCACTGTCTGTAGTATATGACCCCCACAGAAAGGAGAAATCAATAAAACCCCAGGAGAGAGTGTCCTTTATTCTTATGTTTATTTCTCAATACAGATTTGCAAGATACCAGCAGTGAATTTTTGATAAAGTTTCAATTTTCTGGTCCTTTAGGTGCTTAGGATTTACTGACCTTATCTAGAGCTGCCTGGACCTCAGCTTCACTTTCCGTGTCTAACGCTGATGTGGCCTCATCCAGGAGGAGGATCTTGGGGTTTCTAACCAGGGCCCGAGCAATGGCAATTCTCTGTTTCTGTCCACCACTCAGTTGGGCTCCCCTATCTCCAACCAGGGTGTCAAATTTCTACAAGAGAAAACATGGAAGAGTATTTTATACAAAAAGGCCATACAGTCTTGAAATTCATGAAGACAACATACAGGTGCATTTGACTACCTTGAAAGTCATAAATTATAATAAAATAATGAACACTGTCACCAAAAAATATATCCTATATACAATTTTATAAAAATCATGTACCAGAATATACTCCTTAAAATTTTCAACTGAACAATTCAAGGGCCTTAACTAGCAAAGTCAGACGATATTGCATCTCAAACATTATTAGTTTTATGTTTGAAAAAAAGAACTCAGTCATGTCAAGTAAAATCCTAAAGAGGACAATTAAATTAACAGAGATTTTACCTGTGGTAATTTCATGATAAATTCATAGGCGTTGGCTTCTTTGACAGCTTTCTTGATCTCATCCATGGTTACATTTCCACGACCATAACGAATATTTTCAGCAATTGTGGTAGAAAATAATACTGGTTCTTGACTCACCACTCCAATTATTTCTCTCAGATACCTTACATTAAAGGTCCTAATATCTTGCCCATCAATGTTAATCTGAAAGAAGGAAACATTTTCATTAACTACTTAAAACGATCTGATATTTAAAGTATCAAAGCTCTACTTTGTTAAAAATAAAGTAGTAGCTAATATTTAATTTATTTTACTGATTAGAAATGACAATTAGAGCTGGGCACGGAGGCGCGTGCCTGTAAACAGCAGCTTATGGAGTCACGGTGGGGTCAAGTCCCACCCAGGGCACAGCAAGACCTAGTCCCAAAAAATAGTTGGTTGTGGTGGCGCATGCCTGTAATCCTAGCTACCTGGGAAGCTGAGGCTGGGGATTGCTTGAGTCCGTGGTAACACAGGAAACATGAGCCTGTGGTTCCATGAGCAAAAAATAGCGAGACCTAGTCTCAAAAAAAAAAAAAAAAAGGGAAAAAGAAATGACAATTAGAAATAAACAGCAATGTGTAAAAATAGAAGGGGTACGTAGTATGTTCAGAATTTATTATATGCTGGATAAAAGTTGACTAAAAATCCCTCTAATTTTAATTTTAATAATTTTTTACTAAAAATTATTTTTTTAATAATTTTTTTCTAAATTTTTCTGTTTTTTCTAAATAATGGGTAGGAGGTGGTAGCTTATATATTAGCATATATCTGTCTTAATTTATATATATTTACAATTAAAGCTAACCATTTCCTAAATCTTACTTCAAATCCATGTTTATTCTTGAAAAATATGCATCCATCCCTATCATAGAATCATATTAATGTATCAAACATTAAAAATAATACTTTTCTATATACGCTATATTTTGTTTCAATGAATGCTTTCCTTTATCACAATTTTACTGATTTTTATTGGAGAGAAAATTAAGGGAAATTTGATTAATCAACTATCACTGGGTAATTCTTCTATTATTTCAACAGCAATATGATTGTTAAATCATAATATCAACAGTGGATATCTCTAAGTTACAGAATTCCTGAACAATTATTTCTTGCTGAAATTTAAAGTTTCTAAAAAGTAGGCAATAATTTTAAAAAGATCTTTTCAAATGTTTTCCCTTAAGGGTTAGAATCTTACAAGGTTCTTTTGGTTTTATTTTTAAATAAAGAAAAACATTTACACTTGAGTCACTGTAGTTTATTTTAGTAAATGAGGATGGGCCTATGTTCCTTCTTATTAATATCAGTTTTTAATAAGAATATGTACTAATGTATCAAACATAACACATAACTCATACATCCTAGAAAATTTCACAATCACTCTTGATATCTCTATTCCATCTCAAGGCCTTTTTATATTTTGTTTTCTCTGTATCTTATAATTTTTATTTTCATGATTGTTGAATTATAGTACATTTCAATATCAGGTAAATTGAATGTCCTAAACTTGGTAGACTGGAGAAATGTTATTATACGCTGTGGGTTGGTATTATATAATGTTAAACTTACCAATTTTGATAATTAATCTGCTGATATGTAAATGACTGCCTTTAGGAAATATATTCTAATGTATATAAGAATAAAGGAATATGATATCTCTAACTTACTCTCAAAGTTCAGAAAAAAGTGTGTGTGTATGTGTGCACATGTGTGTACACTGGGGGGGTGGTCAAGGAAGAGAGAGAGCAATAAGGTAGGTGTGTCAAACTATAAGCAATCAGCATATCTGGGTATATATAAGTTCCCTGCTTGCAACTTCTGAATATAAAAACGTTTTTAAAAAGCAAAAATATATACCCTCTTCTATTACTGACCCCAAAGCTCCAGAAGTTCCTTTCCCCTTTTGGTATTCAAACATTTAAGAAAACTCAACTGTCTCTCATGAATACTTAGATTTCTTGTGACTCTGACTACCAGGTTGTTAATTACTACAGAAAAGATTTGGGATCAAACACAGTAACTCACTGAAAATATTACTCTCAGTGACTTAGGTAACTTTTCAATGGCTTAGTGGGTTATAAAAAGCTTAGCTGGAACAGACAAGAGTGTTGTTCAGTTCCTCTGGCTTTTATCATTGGAATGTATTTGTTAGTCTAGTTCAAGGTGTGTATCATCTGGATGCACTGCAATTCCTCAGCATTTTTACCAATACTGCATTCACATGCAAATTAAAAAAAATTTTAGAGGATTAGTTGGTACCCAGTTTCCCACTTTAGAGAATTTCGTTCTCCCCACTTACCGTACCCTCATCAGGGTCATAAAGCCTCTGAATTAACTGGACTGTTGTGCTTTTCCCGCAGCCACTGTTCCCAACCAGGGCCACTGTCTGCCCACTCTGAACCTTTAGATTGAGGCCTTTCAAGATCTGTGAAGGGAAAGAATAAAAAGAGCACACTTCATAACAAGCCCTAAAAGGGGAGCAATTAGATTCAATTTTAAATTTGAAAAGAGTATTTATCGAACAAGATAATATAACCTCAAAAGTATAACAAACATATAAATATCAAACTAAGAGACTTAAGATTCTTTGAGGTGATTAAACAATCAATCTGCATTAGATATTCCATAAAAATTACTTACAGTACCTTGACATTAGCTCGAGCTGGATAAGAAAAGTGAACATCATTGAACTCCAAATTCCCTTTGATGCTGTCTGGTTTGTGTCCTCTCTCTGAAAAACTGTCAATTTTAGGATTCTAAATAAAACAAAATTCAATAACTATTCCATAATGAGACAAGCAATTGCATTTTTAAGGAATATGATTCAGCAAATTCCAAAACAGGAATTTTAATGGTAGAATCCCCCTCACATGATACAGGACCCAAAGGGCAGATTGTGTGTGTGTGTGTGTGTGTGTGTGTGTGTATTTGTCTGTTTATGAAAATATTCCCTCTCAGAAAATGGACTTTTCCTGAAAAATACTTAAGGGATATATTTGTTTTATTTCATATTACATTCACTTTAGTTTTTAATTTTCTAAAGGGTCAGACATGTATGTTCACACAACTGCAATAACATTACATATTATACTTGATATAGTCAGTTATTTCTACAGTTAGTAAAAACTAGTTTATTCCTAAACAGTAATTGGATTGGATTGAGAAGATTAAAGCTATTGGAATTTTTAACAATGCCAAATTTCAAAATATTCAGATGCTGAGTGATTCTCATGATTTAGATCAATGAAACAGGATGAATGCCAGGACTGATGACATTTCAACTATTTACTGTGCATTTTATCTTTGTAAATGCAATGACATATTTCAATATGTCAAAACTACTTCACTGCAGTTCATATAATTTATTCAATATAGTTGATTCAAAATCATATCAAACATGCAATTTTTTGAGGTGTGTAATCCAAAGCATAACATATATGTCAATTCTCATTCCATCAGTAAATTTTCCACCCACTCATTCAGTATAGAGATAATATTCTCAGTGTACAAAGTAAAAGAGAAAATGAGAAAAAACATTTTTCCCTGTACTTTAATAGTAACACACTAGTGCATTTTCCTAAATAAGAAAGTTATCATTATATTATTTATTTGTTTATTTGTTTATTTGTTTTTGAGACTAGGTCTTGCTATTTTTACCTGTGAAAGTGCAGGCTCACATTGCCCAGTCTGTGGTAACAGACTCAAGCAATCCCCAGCCTCAGCTTCCCAGGTAGCTGGGATTACAGGTGCATGCCACCATGCCCAGCTATATTTTGGAACTAGGTCTCACTGTGTGCCCTGGGCGGCATTCGAACCATGATCCCTGGCCCCAGCCAAGGCTTCCTAGGCTGCCATATACAGACATGTACCACCATGCCTGGCTCAATATACTATTTAAAGAAAAACTTTCAGAAATATTTATAAGGGCATTTAATTTAATCTAGTATTAAGAAGTCATAAATTTCACACAACTAATATTTGCATGCTATGATTCCACATTGAAAATTCAACCTGAAATCAGATTAAATTGTCCACGTCACAAGAGTTTTTAGGACATTAATAATCAAAAATAATAAGTGACTTACATTATCAATAATATCAAAGATCACATATGCTGCTCCTCTTGCATTGGCAAAAGCATCTATACATGGAGCAGCCTGTCCAACACTGAAAGCTCCAATCAGGATTGAAAAGAAGACCTTAACAAAAGAACATAAGGAAAACTGATAAGCTTCATTCAGGTGTTCATTATCTAAAATATGATTTATTTGAAACAAATGCATAAAAAACTTATAATTTTAGCCTCCTTTAAAATTTAGCAAAATGAATGTGGTTAATATAACATTTATTATATGAATGGGTTTGTACAACCTCAAAGATACCATTTTTATCTGACTTGCCAAACTCTCTTTTGCTCTTCTGAACATATACTGTCAGAAAGGTTTTTCAAATTTATATACTTCACTATAATTAATGTCACCAGAAAGAAGCATTTTCCATCAGTATTATTTTTCAATCCTGTACGATTACATAAAGTTTCAAAATGAAACATGGTATATTTTACTCCTATGAAATTTTCCTTTAGCGTATATATTTTAAAAATTTAACATAAAAATGGTTCACATATTATAAAACACTAAGTTGTACTTTTATTCACTGAATAGTAATTCCTTTACACAACTGATCTTCTACATCACCAAGACTGAACATATTCCCCTTTCATATTCATATTATTTTGTTCCATTGAAACCATCAAGAATATGTAAAAGTCAAGAATGTAGTTTCTGGAATCCAGATTATTGGCTTAACTGAGCAAATATAAACAAAGAGAAATTATACCTTTTGCTCTGGGAATTGTGATATTTCTTAGAAGTCAGTAAAAATTAACACTTTATATACCCAGAACTCCAAAATCCCTCAACGATCTTATTCACTGTTTGCAATTCAGATAAGTACTAGCAAAAAAGCCAGAAAATTCCTAGCAAGTTAAATGCTTAAAGTTCACACACTAGAGGTGTTGCCTTTTCTCTGCGGGTACTGTTTGGGCTTCTTGCATCACAGATACACTCTAGGGAATCCTAATGGGGAGATGTCACTGTCCACATACTACATACTACAAATGATGAAACCAGGATAAAGAGGACAACATCATCACAAAAGAGTGCATGGCAAAGTCAGGATTCAAATCCTTTCCTTGTGAAATTTCAATAGCAAAGGAGGAAGTGAAGAAAAATAGAGTTTCCACGATGACACCAGCAAGGAAACCAAAAGGTGGAAAAAAAAGTCTCAGCAATTATAAAAGCTCATCCAAATTAAAAAAATTTCCAGTTGAATGGCTACTGTTGTTCTGACAGTGTGATCACAAATAATGCTTATTTATAATAAATAAACAAAAGGTATGCAAAGCATGGTCCCAGTTTTGAGATATATATGTGTATATATATATACATATACATATATATGTATATATATGTATATGTATATATACATATACATATATATGTATATATACATATATATGTGTATATATGTATGTGTATATGTGTATATATACATACATATATGTATATGTATATATATGTATATGTGTATATATATATATACACATACATACATACAAAAAATATTAAGGGCAAATGGATTATCAAACAATAATTCTAATTTTTAAAATTCCATATTCTGTTTCTTTGTATAACTAATATGTATTATTTTTAGAAGTAAAAACTTTTTGTTTTAAAAAGAAAAGCTAAAATAACTTTATCTTGTATTTCAGAAAGCTAATGCTTTATGTAAATTTAACATTTCTCATATTATGACCTAGCTATAACAATAATTACTTTCTTACATAATGAAAGTCAAGAGCAGAGGGGTATTTGCTCATTAGTTTCCTTTTATATGTTGTATTTTTCTCATTTGGTCTAATAATATGCTGTTTTCTTTGTGCCCACCCACAATTATGCTGTGTATATTCTAGAAAGCCATCTTTGCCCAGAGGATAGAGCAAAGAAAAAAAAACAAAACAAGACTGTAGTCATGGCTTATCCTTAAATAAAAAAGATATTAAAGAATGGAAAAGAATGGGTGGATGGATAACATTTTCAGATTTCTCATAAATACTAAGAAAATTACTTACCGTCATTGCATTTCCAATAGTATACTCTTTTGATATAACTAGAGTGGATCCATACCAGAAGGCCAGAGCATATGATGCATATATTAACAGAAAGGCAATACCCATGGAAATGTTTGCTGAAATAGCCTTTTTAATTCCAATCTTTTTGGCATTTTCTAAATGCTTCTGGTACCTAATCAGAAAATGAGGAGGAAGTATTATAATAAGAAGACAATCCATGATCTGAGCCACACGCAATTCCTGTATAATTGGAGGTTTGGGGAACAAAGTCATCAAGATGAGAAACCCCCACTGAGACCCAGCTTCCTGGGAACCAAACCTATTTAGGATCAGCAAAGACTAGAACAGATCCTACCCTTCCCTTTACTGGTGGGGACCCACATCCTTTGGTCGCTATGGGTCCAACCAGTGTTCCCATAGCTCCTCTAGAATTGAACTCTCTCCCCAGGGATAAGCAAGAGGTTTGCCATCTGCCATAGCCAGAATTATGGATGAACATTAAGGTAAGAGAGAAACAAAGCCAACCGAGAATGGCAACAAAATGTAAACAACGTTTTGGACTCTTAAAACAATTAGGTCCTTAACAGTTCAATTTCTTATCTGTAGCAAAAAGGAAATCCTTTCTTAATTGCCCCACTGGAGGAAGGAAGGACTTGGAGTCTTACAGGTAATAATACTTGGGCCCTTGCCTTAAATTTATGTATTTATTTTTGAATCAGGTTGTCCTTCAGGTGTCAAACCAGGGTTTAAGGTCATCACATCACTAATTATGAGATATGTGTTCTTACTCAGTTTTTCTAGATTTCAGTTTCATCATCTGTAAAATGAAGTTAATGCCTACCTTGCAACATAATTGTGAGGTTGACAGATAGCAGTTAGTAGAGTGCTGGCATATAGTTGGTAAAATCTGATAAATCCTATTGATAATATTATTAGTGTTATTGTTTAAAAATTGAATCTTTCTAAATATTGTTGATTTGATTATTATATCTTGAATGGTAATTAAGATTCATATTACTGGCTTCTACAATTTGACATAAAGACATATGGCTTGAATAATTCTGTTAAATTAGAATATTTTTACATCAATTTAAATTAAATCCACTTTTCAATGATAGATGCAGAGAGTTTGTAAATTTTAATTTTGACTCTTTAAAATTGGAGAAAAAAATCCAATGAGCATACAATGAGACTTTGGGGGGAAATATTGTACAAATAAGGATGTTTCTGTTTCTAACAAAAAAATTATGTATAATGATACCCAACAACATCATATTTTTCAGTTTAAACAGATGAGATGTTGGGAATGTCTTCATTTAAAAAAAATGTATGCTGCCACCAAAATGTTTATCTTTTTAATTACTGAAAGCACCCAACTCTTCAGTGTCCTCTCAGTGTTGGGCGCTGCATTCATTTAGCAGAGCTGTGTCTCTGGGGAGACAGCCAGCCTGCCACGTCCAGCACTGTGATTACTCCCAAGTGGCTGGGTTTCAAGGCGTGTGCAGGGAGATTAACGTCTGCCCCAATGTGACACAAGGCTCCGGTGACAGTGGTGGACATGCTGTAATTACCTTTGCTTAGGCGGCTCGCTTACTGCAGCTAATGGAGCGGCACTGATTACACTGACATCCTGAGGTCCAACTGAGGGTTAGTGTGGTCTGTGTGGACTATTGTGTACAGGAAGCAGCAGTGAGAGAGAAAAAAGGAAGAGGTTAGAAAACCAGTAACATGTTGGTTTTGAGAGGGCTTAAGAAAGAGAAAAATAGAAAATGAAATGGAGGGAATTCAGGAACCTTTGCCTTTAATGCTGGAGAAACTCCAGAGAATACCTATTTCAAAGCATTGTGGGTTTCAAGAATCCCATAGATGAACCAAAGAAAATACTTCACATGAAATCATACCTTAGCTATATTAGGGGACATTATTATTTAAACACAACTGGTGGAGTATTTAAGTAGCACAGAGTAGCCTTTATCAGTGGGCTTTGTCCTGACATTTAGGTTTTTGCACATGAAGTTCCTTGAGAACAGGGTACTTGCCCTGGGATTTATGGCCAAGGAACTTAAATGGGGAAAAAACTTATGTATTTATTTTATTAACCTCTAGCTGAAATGTAGTATTTCTCTCAATTATCAACGCAGGAAACAAACTGCTTATTATTAGCAGTTATTGTGACTTAGTCATCAATAAAAATATCAGATAATTTTCACATATTATTACAAATGTTACAGATATCCTGAAATATCTTTTACCTAACCAGCCTACTTGGGAATTATAGTAATAGTTATTAGACCAAAAGTTAGCTCTTATTATTAAATATATTAATAAAAGAGATATATATTTACTATCTCACAATTTAAAAAATATTTAGATAAACATACTTCAATAGAATTGGTTTCCTTGGTAATTCTATGTACTTTGTTTTATGTATTAGAATCATGACTCAAAAAGGACTCAGTAGGCTTCATCAGACTGCCACAGGAGTCCATGGAAGGTAAAAGGAAAAAAACCCTTCTTTAGAGTCTGATGTGAAAAAGCAGGGAAAGGGTTAATGTTAGGAAAAGTAAAATAATAAACACACACCACACAATAAAATGTAAAAGTGGGTTCTTTGAACTAATGGACAAAGAACCTTCCTGACCTTTCCAGCTCTTTGTTCTGGCCCCCAAAAGCTATCACGGTCCTGATGGCCCCCAGAGCCTCTTCTGCCACGGCGCCTGCTTTTGCATATGCAGCTAGTTCTTTGTCACTAAATGCAGAAAGAATCTGGACAGAAGAGAAACATTCATGACTTTTTTAAAGGGAGAAAAGTTAAAGAACAGTCTTGTTAACTTTTCTCCCTACATTTTCTTCCCAAGTCCTATCCTTTCAAAGTCATGAAGCAAAAAAACATTCAATGTACTAGACTCAATGACTGCTACCACCCCCTCGAAGGTATGATCTTATCCAGACTGGTGACATGCTTCCCAGAAGTAGTCTAAAGGAAATCCACATGCAATTCCCTAGAAGTATTTTTGGGGGAACAATGTCAAGCTCTTCATCTGTATTTTTCTCTGCTAATTGTAAAATAAAGTAAAAGAAAGCTTTGAAATAATCCACTATCCTTTCTTTTATTCTGCCATATAATATTTAATTAATATGAAAACAATAATTCCAGATCTACTTTATGGGCATTCTACTGAATGAAAAGATGATTAACACAAAATTCAGGAGAGAGATAAAGGAAAATTGAAACAAAAGAGCTGCAAATACTTGCTTTGTATATCATCAACCACAGAATGAGCAGTATTCATCAGTAAAATTTCTCAATTCTGCAGTGTTGGCTTAAGTATAAAAGATTATGCTTTTTTTTTCATTATTATTCTAAGAAAAAATAGGCAGAATGCCATTTAGCTGTTACAGGTAATAGTTAAAAATAAATGAAAATCAAAACTTTTTTCAAATTTATAAACTACTTTGAAGGGTCTATTATAATTTAAAGTTGTGTTTCCTTAAAGTCATAATTATGGATGTAATTCAAACGTATGCCAGAAGATGTATTATGAATTTTAAAATATCTGCAATTGAGGAAGTAACTGTTACAATTTGAAGCACATTCAGAATAAATTTTCTTTTTAAAGCCCATATCAACAAACATATTTCTGGATGTGATTTCAAGTGACAGATAACACAACACAAATACAAATATCCAAATACTACATATTGAAAGTAAGTCTGTATGTGTGGGTTAATACACTTGAACATGTCCGAGTTTCACATACCTTTGCCCAAATAGCTGCTGAGAGTCCCAGGATCGGGCTGATGGCCATTATCACAAGAGTAAGCTTCCATCCTCTGATGAACCCCACTATGAATCCTGCAAAAAACGTTGCTACTGCTTGAAAGAACATTCCAACCTTGTCACCAATTCCTTCACTGATTTTGGAGATGTCACTAAAAAAGATCACACCTAAGTGGTTACAGGCAGGAGGTCTTCAGTTAGAAAGGTGACACAGACATCTAACAAACACATAGACAGGTAAAACTTATTCATACTACTGCAAGCCTCTTTCAGAATCTTAGCCTCTTGAATCATACTTTCCCACCTAAATATTACACAAAGGAAGAAATTCAGTATTAGTCTGTGCTACAAAGAGGTGAATATTAAAATTGATACTATTAAATTAGTTAATCCCATTGGAGAAGAATCAACATTTTGAACACATGAGTTGATTTGCTTAGAGGCAGGAGTTAGGAAGGACACTGCATCTACCCTTGACTCTAACTCAGTTCAGTCTATCCTCAATACAGCAACCAATGTGATTCTTTGAAAAGGAAATCCAAATATGTCATTACTCAGATCAAAAATGTTTAATGGTGCCCATTTCACTCAGAATAAAAGCTGAAGTCTTTACTGAGACCAATCGGGCCCTATAGACTTTGATTTTCCTCTTTTGACTTCACTTGCTCACAACTCTGCAGCCAGCTCTCCATACAGGAAATGTTGATCATCTATCTCCCCCTGCTGACAAGTAGGCAATTTAGGGCTAGAAATCTGTCTTGTTCACTGGTATATCACCAACATCTAGAACATTGCTTGGCATACAATTGGCCCTCGACTATTTTTTTGAGTAAGTAAAGAGTCAATAATTATTAAGATAGGTCTCTTAGAGAATTCATTTGATCATGTATTCATTCACTCAACTATCTTAATTGTCAGGCCCTTGATAAACTCCATGAGAGTCACGCAAATGTAAGATGTGAACTCAATTCTCAAATAAATTCATGAATAACAGAGGAGAAAAAGCTAGTAGGTAAGGAAAATATACTGTGCATACGGTGTAAATGATACTAGAAATGGTAGTCATTATTCTTTTATCTTATGTTTTTCCTTGACAAATTTTTCATGAAAAGGTGACATTAACAAATACTTACTCTGTTAGCCGTGTATTAAGTTCAGTGGTATCCTTGATGTCAAACCAACCTATTTCTTGTCGTAGAATAGCATGAAAAAACTCTTGCCTAATTTTCTTAATCTGCCGCCCAGCCGCCAAAGTCCAAAATGAGACTTGTATATAGGCAGCTATGAGAACTCCAGCACCTAATCCTGAGTAATAATAAGCATATCTGGAAAATAATTACAAAATGTTGTTTAAGTACTGTCCTTTATTCATTTCTTTAAGAAGAAATTTTCAGAATTAGGAATTAAAAGTATTTGAACTGATCACAGAGACTGTAGGACATAACAAATGCACATTATTATTTTTCTCTCTTTTCTTAAATTATAAAAGATCAATGGCAACTCTTACTTACTTGAATTACCAGTCAAATATAGTAGTAGATAACTGCTTATAATTAAGCACAAAAAATGTTAAAAATTTATTTTTAACTGATATTGATAATCTGTAGATATAATTTAACTCCTATTTTATAACTAATATTCTAGGCTTGCTTATAGACTGCAACATTTTACAAAAGACAAATATAGGCATAAAGAATTTGAAAATATGAAATTTTTCTTAGGGTAGTTTTTCTTGTATGTTTATACAAAGAACCAAAATAACCTTCTCCTATTTGGCAGAATTTTAAAGTTCTTCTTTTTTTTTTTTCAAACAGTAAACTCACATGTCAGATGAAGTCAAACCAATGTGGAGTAAAGGTTTAATTTAATTAGAGGAAAGTTATTGTCCTTAAACATAAAGGATACAGTTTCAAGTTTTCAAATATTTTTAGTGTAGTTTTACAAACTATTTCCAGATAAAAGTCTTATAGGCCTTATATATACAGGGGGCACACATTTAAATCTATAATACTAATTAATATCTTAATATTACGCTACAGGCTTTTGAGATTTATAAGAAGGCTGAAGGAGGAGGGAAAAATACCATAAGTGACATTATTGAATCTGCTGATAAAACTGAAATACACATGGGAAACTAGTATATAAATCTTAAATTTACTGAAATTAATAACTATTGTGGTTATGAAGAGAATATAGGCAAACCTCAAAGATATTGCAGGTTTGGCTCTAGACAACAACAAAAAACCCCAAATATAATAAGTGACACAAAGCTTTTTATTTCCTAGTGCATATGCTTACATTATAGTCTAGTAAATATGCAGTAGCATTATATCTAAACTATCTACATACCTTAATTTAAAAGTACTTTATTACTAAAAATTTGTTCATTATCATGAGTCATCTTTTGCTAGTGAAGCATCTGTAAAAAATCCACTGTTTATTGCAATGAAGCAATGTTCAACAAAACCTGCATCCATATTCTTAGGAACAACACTGAAGTACTTATGAGTAAAGACCATGATGTAGACTACTTACTTCAAGTTATGAGAGCAGAAACTAAATTATAAAAATAGATAAACCTGAGTAAAGAGTATAAAGGTATTCTTTGTATTATTCTTATGATTCTCTATAAGTTTAAAACTATTTTCAAATAAAACACTCTAAAAAGTATACATACAGACAGACAGACAGGCAGATAGATAGGCCAGCCAATTACCTAGTCATTTCTTCTTCCAGAATTCTTCCTGGATTTATCATTGACAATGAAAAATTCACTAAATAAAAACAAAACAAATAGGCATTTTAAAACACTAAACCATAGCATTGCCAAGTTTTTTAAATCTTTCTTCTTTTCTTTCTCAAGTGTACTCTGTTTACTCAAGAAAAGAACCCAGAAGTTTAGATATGAGACATCTAGGGCCCAAATGATGAGCCCTCCCAGATTATTCCCCCAACTCAGTGAGCTCAGGCCTTTAGCAAAAAGTTTCACAGGACTACAGAGAGAAGATGAAGAAAGGCAGGAGATCCATAGCATAAACAGAAATCAGAGGGAAGATAAATGGTCTAAAGAGAATGATAGAGGGTGCTACCCCCCCCCCCACCACTGTCTCCTGTTTAAGATTGCAGATTTCAAGGACAGATATGCTAAACTGTGATAATGACCTTAGTTGGAATTTCCCTTCAGGGAGATGCAGGAGGGAGGAAGAAGTGAAATGGTTCAGGTACATTTCCTGAAAGGCAGGAAATCAGGACATATAAAGGGTGTGGGGACAAAGAGAGAGATTCCAATATGGAGATCGAATAGAGAGAGATACAATGGAGGAGAGATTGGAAGCAGTTATTTTGTAGGGTAAAGATGTGAGCCATGTGGACTTGGCCATGTAGCCAAAGACCTGGGGCCTGCAGCCTTTGGCTGACCGAGACTGGCAGCATGTGTGCTAAATGCAGTTAAGGAGTTTGTAGATTTGAACTCCGCGTTGGAGTTTGTTTTGCTGAGTTTGACTTGTGTCTGAAAGAGGCCGTGCAAAAGTTAGGCCTGAAAAGAAAGTGAACTTTGCTGGTTTGGCACCATGGAGTTCCTGCTACCTGAAGGTGACAAGGAGAAGACAGCGTGGAAGACAAGGAGGAGCAGTCAAAGGAACATGTCTTCAAGCATCTGGAGATGGACTGTGTCTGGACATTGGTGAGATGATCAGGACTGAGAGACTGAGAATTTTTGAGCAATCTGGAAAAGGACTTTGGACAATGTTGAGAAAAGTGTTGGACAATGTTAAAGTAATCTGAGTTTTACTTACATGTTTCTTTTGTATTAATTATGAAATCACTTTGTTAGAAATAAATTAGTCTGCACTGATAATCTTGCTTTGACTTGGTATTTTGGTTGAGAAGGCTGGGGATGGTGGAAAGAACCTACAAGAGTTTAAACTGTGTTTTTTAAGTTTTTCTTTTTAGGTCTGAAAGAGGGAAAGAAAGCAGAGAGATGCTGGTAGCTGATGTTTGCATATCAATAGTAGGCAGGTACAGTGTAAATGCTAATTAACTGTTTGTAGCCTGCTTCCTAGGGAGAGAAGCAGGCATAGGTGTGTCCAGTTAAAGGTAAAGGTAAATTACTAATGTAAACTGTTTGTAGCCTGCTTTGTAAAGAGAAGCAGGCCTGTATAGGAGTTAAAGCCAAGGGAAAAAGCCTTTTTCTGGTCACCCTGTTTCAAGAATAAAAGAATTTTTTCCTAGTGGTTGAAAGCACTGCAGAGATTCTTGTTTCTGTAAATTTTAGTTTTATATATGCATGTATAACTTATATATGTGTTCCTTCACATGTCATAGGACTGAGTTACATCTACTGAAAAGGAAGAAAAATATCCAACATCTTGGGTATGTATTTCATGCAGGTACTATTCGGAACACTTCACACCTATGAATTCATTTAATTTTCACAATAAACCTGTAAGTCAGGTTTTATTTTATCCACATTTATATAATCCCCACAGAGAGATAAAGAAATTCACATAGTCACATAGCTAGCAAGAAGACAGAGTCCTAACAATTTGCTTTAAAGTTCTTAACCCTATAACACACTGATTGGTGTGACTTTTCTTTTTTTAAAAAAACACAAAAGTGAAGAAATTAAAAGGAAAGCTCTCATAGCTATTGAATTTATTAAGCAGCAAGATAAATTATCACAGGACTATTGAAAAGTCATACTAACGTATGTATTTCTCATGTACCACAGTGCTAGGACAGAAACTAATCTGTTCCTTTGTCACATGTAAATAATCCAGAGGTCATGTTTTTGGGTGCTGTGTGTATTCTATTCATTTTCTTCCAAAGGTACATAAGGAATATGGCACCTTTGATATGCTAAACTGGAACTATGCTTGAATTAAAGGTAAACAAATTATTCAACTATTCTCAAATTGGTATTTGTTGAAATCTTGTTCAGAATCCAGGTATATATGTATAGGCATTCTTTTTTTCCTCCTAAACTTAGAAGTCACCAAATCTTATCTACCTCAAATTTTTTAATTCTCTTAATGAGGATATTACAATTCAGAGTGACATCACCTTCTAGGAAACAAGAATTTATAGGTACTCCATGTTTGATCTGCTTCTTTTCTCAGCATCCCAAACTTAGAATGGCAATCTATGCCTGGGGTGGTAACCCTAATCGTCCCCAGAGTTTCCAGGAAAACAAAGATATCTGCTGCCTGGAGGCAAAGTGAGACAAATGTGTGCTGATGCGATCCAAAAAAAGGTCATGGAATTCTTGATCAGAAAATTCAAGGGATTTCATATCTAAAAAGAGCCTAGACCTGGTCTTCTGAGGTGCTACCAATTACACTTCAGTCTCATAAATAATTTCTAAATGGTTGTCTGGTTCAGGAGTTATCCACATTGGCTGTTTGTTATAACCACATGGGGAATTTGCAGAAACACAGAGGTTCAGGTTTCACCTAAGACCCATTAATCAAAAGCTGTAGCTGAGTTTAGAGCATCATATTACTAAAATGTCCCCATTTGATTCTAATGTGCCAGGTTGAAGAAGTTCTACTCCAGCTGCTCTGAATCCTCCCATAAGACACGGAAAATTAAGTCTCAAAAACTTCTATATAGTTCACCATTGTATAGATGATGAAACAGAATCTTAAAGTGGTTGTTTTGCTTCCAAGTTCTTCCAATGAGTTTTTCCTAATATTTATTAATCATTCACTATGTTACAAATACGGTACCTAAATCATCTTTAGTTTCATCAGTAAGTATATGATTACCTTCCAAAGATAAGAGTAATAAGAAATATAGAGGTAAAGTGTAACTTGCTCACAGTCATATAGTCAGTGAGTGAAAGGCTTAAATAATAAATGTATGCCTTAATGATTGTGTAACAAGATACTACATAGGGAGTCCTGACTGTTACTTTTGAGTCTTAAAGTAAATCAATGTTTCCTTCCGTAGTTCTGCCCAGGATTTTTTTTTTTAATCATGCTGAAATGCTCAGCACCAAAGGAGTTGGTGTTTGTCTAGGCTGATTAAGCAGTATGGACAGTTAATTAAAGCACTAGGGGGTCAAAATTGACTTTTCCTCTCAACATCAAGGCAAAGCAAAGACATGTAGGGTATATTGATTTCTGCACAGAATTTTCTAGGTTATTACAGCCACACCAATCTAGCACAAAACATATCAAGCTCCTGATATTTTACAGAAAAACTATTTGCTATGACTCTGTCCTTAGGGTTTGGATGCAGTATAGTTTCTACACAACTGAGTTACTGTGAGAAAATGACCCTGTCATTGAGTAGTTCTATTCTGTTGACAAGGACAGCCTCTGTTCACAGTAAGTGATTGTCAGACCCTCTTGTAATTAAACCTTTTTTTCCCCCTAACATTCCCTTCTTATTTGGCTCACAATTTGTCTAGTTGTCCAAGAATAACATTTTAAAGAACAGACTCTAAATAAACACCATCTCTTTGAGATGAGCAAGCTCTGCTAAAGACACCTAACGACTCTGTCTTTTCTCAACCCCCATAATTTTTGCTAAATTCACAACTCTAAACATATCAATGAGATTTCTTTGAAATCTTCAAAGATTTCATTTTCTCCTGAGAATATTATTTTTACAAACTACAAATAGTGGGACTTTGTAAATTCAAAATACTTGAGAAGACACTTCAAATCCTCCAAAACAGCCAACATACCTAAAGACAATCATGGCTATAGAGGACCAAGGGTCCTATAATTTGGAGGATACTAAAACTAAGTTGGCAGTGGTACTTAGTTTATTGCCCCAACAATCACAGGTATCTACGTGCTTATTCATGCCATTCCCCAGAAAGACCTTGAATTTGGTCCTTGGCACAGCACAAGGTACCTGTCTACCAAGCCCAGTTTCAAAGCTATTCAGTTGCATAATTAGAAACAAGTTTAAAAAAAAAAAGCAAATTGACCCAAATAATAGTTGTAAAACTATTCTAGGGTTAGAAAAACAACAGGACTGATTAAACTGGCCCAAATGTTAACTCATCTGTGATAAATGTGATACATTGTTTTAATCTTATTTTTTTAATTTATGCTAAAATACACATAAAAGTTAACACCTTAACTATTTTAACCATATTTTAATAGTGTTGATCATATTCATATTCTACAACCAAGTTCTAAAATATTTTTCATCTTGTAGAACTGAAATTCTACAGCTATGTAAAAACAACTCTACTTTCCTCCTCCCCGCAGGCCCTAGCAATCACTATTCTACTTTCTGTCTTTGAATTTGACTATATTAGACTCAAATAATTAGACTCCACTCAAATAAGTGGAATAATATAATACAAATATACATTTCACTTAGCATTATGTCTTCAAGATTCATCTACCTTGTTGCATATGTAGCATGTTTCAGAATTTCCTTTCTTTCAAAGGTTGAATAATATCTCATTTTGTATACATCACATTTTGCTGATCTATTCATCAGTTAATCTGACCTTGTAGCCCTTATTTAAAACAAGTTTTTGATGGGTGATTCTGAATATGAACATTATCCTGATTGATATATACAGATATAAATACGTAAAGGGGTATGTATGTGTGTGTGTGAGTGTGTGTGTGTGTGTGTGTGTGTGTGTGTGATAAATCTACAGATCTTCTAAGAACAAGTAAAAAATTCCTTTCTTTCACTTCCTTAAAGAGTTTAAACTATCCTATCTTAACCCAATTTTACCTTTATATGTTTGTGTTAAAATTCTGGTTATTAGTCAAATACAGCTAGTGCACTTAGAAACCTCCTAAAGGTTTTTTAAGAGACAGGACAATTATTTACATTGGCAATATAGTGTGTATGGGCATAGTTTTAACAACAACAACAACAAAAAGAGTATGGGAGAGAAAATTTCTAGCTTTCTATCTTTATAGAAATAGATCTATAAGCTGCTAAGCACAGGTAAAAAGTACTGCTATGCTAACTGACATATTTTGAAACTTATCAGTCATCACTAATGGGCTAGATACTACATCGATACAGTCTGTCATCTTTCCACAGTTCTCAAGCAGAATGACAGCCTTACTTTATTTAGATGCAAAGCATTTTGCATATTTCCTTAAAAGTCAAAAGAATACATACCTATTTCTTGACATTTAATTGAGTTTTGGGGGATTTTCTGAGAATTTTACAACTTCTGTAATATCTAGAACCACCCAGATGTCAAGTCATTAAGCAAATAGCCAATGAATAGCAAAATTAATTTCTAATCTCACTCAGTTGAAGGAGTACCATGATTTTTTTTTTTAAGCAGAAAAAGTACTTACCTGGCAAGGAGAAGTTTCCTGCAGTATTAACAAATCTGTCAGTCATTTCTCCAAATACTATCATCATGAGGGGAAGACCTGATCCATGAGCTATGGCCATGATAGTCCCCAGAGACATGAATAATTTATCCTGCCAATCAGCATATCGAAACTAGATAAAAGGAAATAAAATCATACTTAACTTGTGGAAAATAATTTCTCTTTTACATGCACTTTGAATTTGTATTTAAAGTGTTTCAGGGATAGCTGGGCACAGTGGCTTGTGCCTGTAAGCTTCAGCCTATGAAGCAGCCTGGATAGGGATTGTGGTTTGAGTCCTGCCTGGGGCCCATAGTGAGACCTAGTTCCAAAAAAATAGCTGGGTGTGGTGGCGTGCACCTGTAATCCCAGCTACCTGGGAAGCTGAGGCTGGGATTGCTTGAGTCTGGGCAACAAGAGCCTTTTTTCTTGAGACCTAGTCTAAAAAAAAAAAGTGTTTCAGGGATAAAAGAATTTTGATCCAAATTTGTTTTGAATCCAAATTTATTTGATCCAAATTTATTGATTTATGTGAAATCAATCTAATTCTTTTTAATTGGTATCTAGCTTGGCTGACTGACTGCAATATAATCAAAAGAAATAAAGGTTTTGATCCATTAAGAAATATTATTTGATTTTCCAGAACTCCTGAGTAGAAGAACTACATAGACATTAATTGCATCCACCTCCATATTCTTTACAATTTCATATAGAAAATTCAGAGGGAAATTATAAAAGAAGGAAGAGAAACAGCTTTTCTAAGTTTTGAAGTTAACATTATTTTTAGAGGTTTATAACTTTTAGAAGCAGCTTTGTAATGAAGGATAACAAACAGTATGGAGTGCCAATATAGTATTTTAGGAACATTTTGCTCATGGAGATGATGCTCCTTGCAGAATTTTGAGGGTTGATAAGTGTGTGTGGAGGGGAGGATTATATGACTAAGAATGGGAGTGAAGAGGAAGTAGAGGATGTTTAGACTTAGAGTAGTAAGGTGACTCAAAATTGCCTGGAGTGCTCAGGTGACTCCATGCATTCCTAAAGTATACAGTATAAAATGTACATGATATTAGAGAAAGATATCAAAGATTGATGGGCCATCCCAAGGATCTTGAACTTGGTCCTTTGTTGAGAGGGGAGGAATGAGACCAGTTGTCACAACACCCAAGAACTAACCAGTTGATTAGTGTCATGATACCCAGACTAGTTCTCATTATCTTTTTAGTTCTTCCAACTTCTCACTTTTATCCCCACTTTAGATAGACCATTCTGTTTTTCTTTGTTCTTTCCTTCCCCACCTCTTAGACTACATTTTGCTCCTCTTATTTTTCCATTTCTATGCTTTCCTCTCTGTTTCTTGTATTACTCTTTATAGCAATTCTCTCTACCCATTTTTCCCAACCCCATTTCCTTTCAGGGAGACAAAGACTAGTCATCAGAAGAATAGATAGTAAACTAGGGTTGGCAGAATATAGTCCTTGAATACTGAAGTTGAGTTAGACTGACTTAATATATGAGGGGAGCCTGAGGCAAGAGACATGTAGTGGGGAGAGAGGAGGTGCATGCACATTGTTCTCAAAGAGTTTCAGAAGTTCAGTCTGGGGAGGCCAAATTCCACAATCAGTTAGGGCTAGCAAGAATGCCAAAAGAGTCAAATGTCAGAAGCCAGGTGCAGATAGGAATTGAATAAGGGGAGCAGGTAAGATCAATAGCAAATGGGAAGCACCCTTACAATTGATACCAGCTTCCCCAAGGTTCATAATAGGGGCTCTTGGGAAGGGGACCAGCTTCCCCAAAGTTCCTTTTAGGGGTTCCTGGGAAGGGTAGCTAAAACAACTGAGTCTATCAGTCACTGTTACAAGTACAGTTTCAGGTTGCTACATGAGACTGTCTTTACTGAGCATTATATGAAATCAAATAACAGTTTAAATGCTTTTCATATTAATTAAACTTGATATAAGAATGGATTTTAAATTATGTGAATTTCACAGCAACATCCTAAGTAAGACTAGATCTGCTTTCATCAATTTTCAACAAAATAACGCATTTCTAGTTTCTATTAAAGCAGAGTTTTATCCTGAACATCTTTTACAAAAAAAGAAATTAATTCAAATCTGAAAAAGAATACATTTAAGTTTAATTTATATTTTAAGTGTCAATGAAATTTTATGTGTCTACCCCAAGGTTTGTAGTATTTTATTTTCTATAGGTTCAGATTTAAAATCTGTGCTTTAAAACCAGATTTAGTCTTACAAATTATTCTCTAAGGCACAAAGTATTTTTTTTTTAGAAAAATGTGCTCTTACTGAGATTTTTAGACAAAAACACCAAAAAAAATAAGGAAGGAGAGAAGAATGGGGTCTTTGTGGTAACATGAGAAGTATGCAGCAATGTTCGGGACTGAAGATGTTTTGGTGTCTTTTCATCATTTACTTAGAATTGGCATTTTCAGTTAACATGTCACTTAATATCAACTTCTTTGCAATCAAAATATGGCTGGTATAGTTTGAAACATATCATATTTACCAAAGTAAATACTTTGTTGAGTCACCTCCGTGACACATATTACAAATGAAAAACAGATTAAATTTCTTCCAAAAATATGTTGCTTGTCTTGTGCCAGTAGAAGAACCACTAAGAATTATCTTAAACATCATCTAAATCCCCAAAAGTTATCCCATGTTTAATCAAATTTTCTGGAAGCCAAATATGAACATAGGATTCTTAACTATTTTAATTTTTCTATGATTACATTTTCTATTTAATCTTTATTTATATGCAATTTTACTTTAAGCTAAATTTGATGTCTTTTGTAAAGCAATTGAGAGATACATTTTCATGAAATTAGTTGGTTTGTATGGTGCTAAAAATACAAGTCCTATTTTCAATTTCCCTGGACACTATAGCTCTGCTCTGTTTCACAGCCAGTCTCTTTAATCATCCATCTTGAGAATGTGGGCCATTGATTACAATGTGCCAAACTTAGGGACTACAGGGGCAGTCAGAAAATCCTTTGATGCTTATAGACAGGCCTGAAGGACTTGCTCTATGGCTACATTCAAGACACCAAATTTTAATGAAGGAAAGAAGTATTCACATTTAATATTTTTCAGCTTACCAACGTTAATGGTCCAATCAAATTAACTTTCTTCATTTTTTTTCTGTCATGGTTGCTGTAAAAACAAAATTGAATTGAACTTAAAAACTGTTACAAAATGTTTTCCAGTCAATTGAATAAGAAATGTGAGCATGTATCATAATCAAGTATCACAGTATTTCCAAACATAAACTTGTGATTCTAAAATCATCAAAAATATCTACTTTAATAAACACTACAACTTATCACCAAGTGCAGAAGTAACTGTCCAAGGTACTACAAGGATTTACGGCTAAATAAGAAATGGTCACTTTCCTCACAGAGCTCACATAGCAGAGGGAAGATGATTATGCTAATGATCAGAGGGAAGATGATTATGCTAATGATGTCTGCCATATAATTAAATTCTTTTTTTGCTAAATAATTGACATGATTCTAAAATTAATAAATACCATCCTTCTAAATGACTGAGAAGTAGCACCAGAAATCCTGTTGTAGAATCAAAGCACATCTGTAATGCAGTTACTTCTCACCACTTTTATGGCTCAGTCACCCAGAACAGCCTCCTACCTAGTCTCTACTACTTTTTACAGAGAAGTCACTTAAAAATTCAAATCATATCATGCTACTACTTTGCTCAAATATTTCTGCTTCCATATTTCTCAGAGCAAACGCCAAAATTACTGCATTGGCCTTCTAGGACATGATCCATTTCCTTGTTACCTCTGGGACCACATCCTCCACCCTTGCTAAAGCTGCTGGTGCTGTCTTTCAGCACACCAGACATGTTCCCATTTTGAGGTCTTTGAACTGTCACTTACCTTTGCCAACACACAACACAACAACACACACAAACACACACAACACACCTCTCAAATCTTTACCCAAATGTTATCTCCTAGAGAAGGTCTAGTTTAACCTCCAGATTTAAAATCAATTACCACTTCTTCCTTTTCTTAGTCTCAATTAAAGTTTTCCATAGCTCTCATACAATTCAATATTTGCTATAGTTTACTTATGTAGCATGTGCATTATGTATATTTGTTGCCCATATAGTAATGTAAATTCCATGGAGGCAATAATTTCTTTTAACTAAAATGCATATTTAGCCTAAATGTCCAAACATTGATAAAGTTTTACTTTAAGATTTGATTCCCAATTATTTAGAACAATTGCTAAAATCAAAGGACAGACATCTGCCTTTAGGTTATGTTCAAGAGAATATCTCACAGGCAATAATAACAATATAACTGCAACAAGAATATAGTTGTCAATTTTCTCTAAATAACTGAAGTGAAAAACAGTTGACTTCCTTTGAAGATATGTTTTGTTCTGATTTTATAAAAATTAGACTAAGTTGATTTTATAATTGTACAGTAACTTATTTTTAATTTTCTATATTTCTCTTGATTTTTTTTTCTTTCCAACACAAGGCTCTACTTCTAGGGTTCTGGAGTGATACTGTACCTTTCACAGGGATAGTTCATTCGTACACTGATCAAATGTTCAGCCAGTGCAATACATAAATAGCCTTCTTCATGAAAATGCCATCTATTTATAGATTCACAGTCAATCCCAGTCTGAATTGCCATCTAATTAATAGTTCATTTTCCTAGTAGAAATAGTGCTATCCAACAATTTTCCAGTTCTATATGGCAAACTAAATTTTCTATGACTAAAAATCATGGTGCGTAGAAGAAACAGGGCACATCATTGTATGAGAAGTTAACAGATGAAAATAATGCTTCAGTTTAAACATAAGATAGGCATACTTTCAGTTGGCTAATCAGGCCCCTTGCAGCTTGAGGACACTTCACAGAACCTGATAAATTTGTTCCTCGGGGTGATTAGTCGATGACACAGGTCAATTTGTTCTGGGTGGCCTGGCATGAACTCAGAGACCATAACAGCCTCATAAACTAGTTGAGACTAAAGGCGAAAATGATTCACTACTCCCACTGTGAAAGAGGAAGTGGAGACAACACACCATTGACTGATCTCTTCTGCTACTACTAAGGCCTGTGAAGTTCACTTAGCCAGAGCCCCTGGGAACCAGCTCAGGGAGAAAGACACTCTAGCAAAAGAAGCGCTGAGCTTCCCCACTAGCAACTGATCAAAAACCGGACTTGGAAGCGAAGGTTATGGAAGTAAGAAGCACTCAAGGTCCCCCTCCACAGCGCACCCACCCGAGAAGAGAAACAGGGAACGGCCTGGCGCTGGGAGGGGGAGGAGGGTAGGAAAAGAAGAAAGAGGAATAACGGGAGGGGGAGGAGGGGAGCTTTCAGCTTGGCTAGCCTCGTTCAAAAAGCAGAGCCCTCAACAGCAGATGCTTGATGCTTTATAAGCACGAGAAATGAGATGATGTTTACGAAAGTTATTTGTAAAAGTTTTGAGTTATATAATGCAAAGAATGTTATACAACGCGGAGATTCCCGGGCTCGCCCTGCACAAAGAGAAGCGGGCACTTTTAAAGAGCGCCTCTTCTCCCTGAGCCCTTTCCAAAAGCAGCCCCAGTGACATTCGTTGAGGAAGGTCAGCTTCGCCGACAAGATTCTCCAAAGAGGCTCCAAAATAAAGGCCAGAGGCATCGGCAGATTTTCTTAACTTCTCTTCAAGGCCGAGTGTGGCCCTGCTGATTCGCGTGTGACGGGAAAGCGATGGCTGCTGGCGAGGTACCTGCTGCCGCCTAGTTCGAAGTCGCCCTCCGCGCTCCTCGGACGCCGGACCGCTCCGTTCCTTCCCGCCTCCAGATCCATCTCAGCCTGAGGAGAAACCACAGCCTCAGGTCCAGGTGCAGCCGCCCCAGCTTGGAGGGAACCAGCCGCCGCCTCGCGCCCCGCCGCAGAGGTCGGGACCGGTGCGCCCGGGTCACGCGGCGCCGGCTAGAGGTCCCGCGCTGCCCCCGCCCCGCACCCGCCGTCCCGGAGCTTTCCCGCCGCCGCCCGGCGAGGCCCCGGCCTCCCTCACCTCGGACCTTGCGCGTCTGTGGCCGAGTCGCTGGGCGCGAGGGGCGCTGCGGCCGAGGGGCCTGGACTTTGCTCGCGGCGCCTTTGCCCCCGCCCCCCGCGCGCGTCGGGCCCCAGCGACGCCTCCCGCTGCTGCCGGGGCGAGGGCCCCGGCCCGCGGGAGCAGCTCCTGCCGCCCGCCCTGCTCCCTCCGCAGGCCAGGCGCGGGTGAGCGGCCCCGCGCGCCGCCCTCGCCGCCGGGGGCGCCGGGCGCGGCCGCCGCCCACCCGGGCAGGACGCCAGCCCCAGCCCGGCCGCGCCAGCTGCGGCCGATAAGCCTGGAAGCAGCCTAGAGCCGCCGGAGGCGCGGGGAGCCTCGCCGGGTCGCCTACCCGAGCCCCACAAAGTGACTGTCACCGTCCCCAGCGCTCAGTTTTCTGCTTGAGTCCCAGAGGGAGTCAGTTTCCGGACACTTGGACTTCATAGTGACCAAGCACCGAGAGGCTAGGCTGGCCTCCCACTTCTGCATCCCTAAGTCTGGTCCCGGTGGCCCCGAATCCAGCCGGGTCCGGGAACCTCACGAGCTAACCAGGGCCGACGCCCACATCGGCACTTCGTGCTCCCTGAGGAAGAAGAATGTTGTCAGGGCCTCCTGACAGATAGAGAGCGGCTTTAGTGCTGGAAGGGGCTTGCATTTTTGACAAGAGAAACTGATGCCCCGGCAAGTCCCATCCTACCTGAGACGCTTCAGAGAAACTATAATCCAGTCTCCAGTGCCCTCTCCTGACTTCTGTGAGCTTAGATTTCTCACTATACTAAATTGTCTCTCCCCACAGTGCCTACTCGAGCCACTGTGATTCTTTTGTCCCTTCTCATTCCTTAAAAAAAAAGCAATGATTTTAAACAAGGAGCAATAAATCGTGACTCTGAAGACTGTGTGATTCAAATGTATAGCTTAAAATCAATTAGCTATGTAGCCTTGGACACTTCATTCATTTCCCTAGGCCTCACTTTCCTCATATGTAAAATAAGGATAAAAACATCTCCTCCGCCAGGCTACTGAGAAGAATAAATGAATTAACATGGTTAAAGAACCTAGTATGGTGCCTCAAATATAGCACATACTCAACAAACACTACTTTCCTTTCTCCTCGTTAAATACCAAGACTGCTTGCTAGACCTTCCTTCTGCTCCTCTTATTAACACAGAAGTCATCCATGGCTGTTTGTGGGGTCCCAGAGAAGCATAAATCAGAGCATGGTATAAGAGGAAGAGGTATTGTCCTGCAGATCCTGCTTTGAATGTCACCTCGCATTTTCTAGCCACCTGCCTTGGACAGTTTATTTAACTCTTGATGCAGTCTCAGAATCTGTAAAATAGGGGTGTCGTTAGGATTAGATATATTGTGTATGAAGTGTCTGACACAGAGGAGTCACCCAGTAAATGAGATCCAGAATTATAGTTAAGAGATCAGAAGAAGCTGATGGCAGAAGAGACTGGCGTGGCTTTCATGTCTGTGGACCAGGGGCCTGGACTTTGCTCCTGGTGCCTTTGCCCCCTTTGGAACTCACTCTAAAATGTACCACTTACCTATATTCTGCTCTGCCCATTTCCCTGAGCTAGGCAGAGTGTGCTTGAAATTGACTAAAGTCAACTCATATTCTGAAATTATGATAGAAATTAATTTCATTACATATTTTTAAGATATGTTTTCTCTTGATGCAGTCTACTATAACCATGAGAATTTTCTTCTTCGATCAAAATTCCACAATTCTAACAGATGGTCAGATCACTATTTTAAGATGCTCTGAGACTAAAGCAACAGGAATCATTTCGTTTAGATGAAGGTTTAGTGGTGACTGGAGGGTATAATAAGACTCAGGAGCTCACAAGAGGATGATGATTTCTTCAGTCTCTATAACAGAAATCATGGGATGGGGGGAGTGAAAAATCAGATCTTTAAAGAAGTGAAAGCTTGGGAACTTAAAAACAAAAGCAGGCAAAAAGTGCCCAGGAATGAAAGGTTTCCCTGTATGTCTGAGTCAGCTCACAACAGTTGGCCCTGTGAGAACTGCTCATACATAGGTTTTTCTTTCCCTGAGGGAATAATTAAAAACCTAGATCAAGTAAGTTTTTCTGAAGATAGAAAGGCCATGACTGTATTTATCTATATTTGAGTCAATTTACATTTCATGCCTTCCTTCAGATTATGTCATATATCTTTTAGTGATCACTGATACCTCTTCCAGGTCTATGCTAGGATTTTAGAATCTTAAACTTCTTTAATCCACCTTTGATAGATAGACACTGTTGTTGTTGCATGCTTTAACTTTATTTATGACCCTTTATGAGAATATTGTTACTTTACAGTGTCAATATTCATTTAGTGTTATCTATTTATTCTTTTCTTGCTTTTTGTTTCTTCCTATGTCTCAAGAGTTACCTCTATCATGCATCTTCCTTCTAACTGAAGAACAGTTTTTTCTTTCAGTTGGTGATGCATTTTTTTCAGCTTTCTTTTTTCTTTGAAAATTTATTTTCCCTATGTTTTGAAAAATTTGGGGATGTGGCCTGCCAAATATGAGACTTTCATTATAAGTTAAGGCAGTATGTTTTGAACAGAAATAAACAAAGTAGAACAGAATAGAGATTTTATAACTGACAGAATTCTAATCCAAGTCTTGTTCTTAACCATTAGGGTAACCAGAACAGAAAATTAGGAATGGAGATGAGTCAAATGTATCAGATGATTAAACACATTCATCCTTTAATTCATTGTTCTTACAGCCTTTTTACTCTTCCTCAAACATCTATAAACCTTTACCCTCTCTCTGCCTATATCAGGCTCTATTGATAAAACCACAACAATGGCTAATTTAAATTATCCTACTACTGCAAGATTCCATCACATAGGGAAACACAATGAAATAAAAATTCAAAACCATCTGACTGGCTACATCAGTCCTTTATTAAAGACATAATATATTTATTATGTTTATTATTGTCGTCCAGGTTGTGGCATACAAGATGCCTAAGGACAAATATTTTTCTGACTTATTTTCTGTCTAACAATCATACCTTCTTTTAGTCTACTTACTCTTCCACATTGCCACATAATTATGTCATACTTTCTCTTCCCTCAGATGTCTTTCTCCCCCTATTTTCATGTTCCATAGAAGTACTGTGCTTATTCCACTGCTTAAATCAATGTGTTTTGAACGGCCATAATCTTCTGCCAGAATATGGACTATTTAGTGACATCTGTACCCAACCCTCTGCCTTCCCATCTGTTGCACAAAACTATCCAAGCTATTTGCAGCCAGTCCTCCTGTCTGTACATGTACACTATTGATCTCAATCCCTTAAGAATGATAGTTTAACACTTTGTTTTAGAACATTTCAAACATTTTAAAGTGAGAGACTATAATAACTTAATAATTTCCTATGTGCCCATGACTCACTTCGACAGCTCACAGCCTAAGACCAACCTTTCTTCCCTTATTCTGACACCTATTTAATAATCCTTGTCCTTCTCTATCCTACCATTGCATTTTGATACTGCCTCAGTTATCACATCATCTGTTAACATTTTAGAATTTTTTCTAAAAGATAAGAGATTCTTATTAATTAATTTATTGTTTGTTCATTTATTTATTTTCATATAATGACTTAAGGTCCAATTATTCTCCCTCCAGCATAATCAACTTTTCTATCCCAACTGGATCATTCCTATTGGCATATATACATGCTGTATTTCTTCAATCTTGAAAATATCAATATAAAAAAAGAAAAAAAATTCTTCTTGACCTCTCTTTCCCTGCCAACTATCAATAAATTCCTATCTTTTCCTTTGCAGCTAAACTTTAAAGAGCTGGATCTATCACTTTTTCCATTTCCTGTCCTTTTTTCCCTTAAACCAACTCTAATCAGGAGTTTGACCCTTTCACACCACTGATACTGCTTTTTTAAGGACTTTTGATAACCTCTATGTTGCTAAATCCAAAGATCGATTTTTTGTTTATTCTTTTTTTTTTTCATTTTTCTTTTGTAATTTTCATACAATATTGGTCACGTTTGTATGGTTGTCATTTCCCTTCCCCTTAGATTTGGCCCTTCCTTCCATTTTATACCCCTTATCTTCCCTCTTATTCTCCCTAATCACCCTCCCCCTTCCCCTCTCCCACCCTCTGGTAACTCCAACTCTTTGAGCTGCAAGTTGTTGGTCCATGTTTGGTCCCCTGGTCTTTTCTTTTTCTGGAACAATGTCTTTTTTCCTGGGTGTGGACTTGCACTCCTGGACATCAACAGATAAGGCTGCTTGGATCTCCAGGGTGACTGAGGTGGATAGTCAGGCTGAGCACATCAGGAACTTGTAGGGCAAATACAAATGTTACAAATGACACAAATGACAGCATTTCATCTCTTTTTTATAGGTGAGTAGCACTTCTGCAGGATCTTTTCTGGTGTCTGGTGTCTGGTGTTAGCACCTTTCATGGTGATGCTTGTGTGCTGTAGAGTTCTGATGTCTTTGTTTGGGAGCCCAACTCCCAGCTGCTGGCAGTAGAGGTGTTCCCTGCTGGGAATAGACTTTCCCAGATTGTTGGTCCATCTCTTCTTCTCTCTTGTGTTAACAGTTCTGCCGTCAGGCCACAGCCAAATCATTGTGGTTTTCTTCGCCCGTTGTAAAGGAGGGAGCCTCATTTATGTTGCACATTAGCTGTGGATCAGGGGTTTAGTTCACCAACTCTGGAGTCGATGCAGGTAGAAATCTGTGACAGGTCACTTCAATTGCTGATCTCATCTTCTTGTCTCGGTGGTTCCTATCATGTTCCTTGTCCTACTCTGGTGGTGAGTCTATTCAAGGCTGTTATTACTTCCTTTCCTCTCCATTATAACTGCAGCTGGAGAGACTGTTGTTTCATTCCTAGTGCAGATCTGACTGAGGTTGGAGTGAACCAGGGAGGGACTTACCCTATCCCCTGAGCCTGCACCCTGGCAGAGGTGCCTGGCCCCACCCCCTGCCCACATAGAGGCAGAAGCCAGTGTCCCCCGCCTGAGACCCCTGGACCCAAAGCCCTGAGACCCTGAGATCCCAGTGGCATAGGACTCACCCTACCTCCAACCCCCCCGCCAGTGACCTAGGCCACAGCAGAGGTGTGTTGGAGCTCTTCTCCAAGGGCCTGAGTCATCTGTAAGGACCTCCACTCCCACCTCCAGCCCAACTGGACTCATAGGTCTGTGTTTTTCTCTCTTTCTGAATATACTTTCTTTCCTTGGATTCCATGACGCCATGTAATTCTTAGATTGTCTTATATTTTACTATCATTCTTTCTGTCTTCTTTAAATGTTCTTTCTCTTCCTTCATTTTTTTTTTTTTTTTTTGAGACTAGGTCTGGCTATGTTGCTACCCAAGATAGTCCCAATGTTACAAACTCAAATGACCCCCAGCCTCAGCCTCTCAGGTAGCTGGGGTTACAGGCACCCGCCTCAACCACCAGCTGCTTTTTTGAGACCAGGTCTCACTATGTTGCCCGGGGTAGTCTTGAACCCATGAACACAAGCGGTTCCCAGCCTCTTGCTTGGATTACAGGTGCATGCCACCGCACCCAGCTTTTTTCTTTCAATTTATTAATTAATATTGGTTTCCTCCAAGATTTACTTTGGACTTCTTTGTCTAGTCTCACCCCTGCAGTAATCTGAGTCAGTATTAACAACTTTAAATATCATTTGTATCTGAAAAATCCTAAATTTTTATATCCAGTCTAGCCCTCACTTCTGACTTCAGAGTTTATGTATACAAGTGAATCTTTGACATTGCTATTTGGATGCTTAATATGCCCAAGCTTGACTCCTGATTATTTTCCCAAGTGGGCCCTTACATCAAGCATTCCTTTCCTAAGGCAGCTCCATTGTTTCAGTTGCTCAACAAAAACATCAGAATTACCTTGCATTCTTTTCTTTTTTCCACACCCCATACCCCGTCTGTAAGGAAATCTTATTGGCTCTACCTTCAGATTATATTCAGAATCTGACCACTTCTCTCTCCTTACTTTTATCATTGTCATACAACTTACTCTCGCCTCTCACCTTACTCATGGTTATTTTTCATTTTTCAGTCATGATAACATTGGTTTACAACACATATAAATATCAGAAGATGACTTCACTGCCTGACAAATGTATATACTACACCATGCCCACCACCAAAGATCTAGTTACCATCCACCATAATCCAATCTATCCCTGTCTACCTATTTCTTTTACTCTCCACTACCTCCCTACCTGATGAACCTCTCTGGTAACCATCATTCTGTTGTTAGAATCTAAGGGTTTGTTTTCATTGTGTCATTTTGCTTTGTTTGCTTTGTTTCTTTGCTTGCTTTGTTTCTTTGTATTCTATGTATGAATGAAATTGTACAGTATTTGTTATTCTCTTTCTGACCTATTTCCCTTAGAGTGGTTCCCTTTAGTCCAGCTAGGTTGTTATAAATGACAGGATTTCATCTCTTTTTTTATAGGTGAGTAGCATTCTTTTGTGTATATATCACATCTCCTTTTTTAAAATTAATTAAATAATTTATTTATGTATAAATTTCACATCTTTGTAATCCCCGGGGTTCTCCCCCGCTCCCCGCTCATTCCCACCCTGTCACCACACCCCACCCCCCGAGTTGTGTCCTTCATTTTGGTTGTTACCTTGCTTTGACTTTTCTTCCTGGGTTTTTGTTTATCTTTCCCATGTCCCATATAATAGTGAAACCATTTGGTTTCTATCTTTTTCTTTTTGACTTGTTTCTGCTAATATGATTTCTTCTAAGTACATCCATGTTATCATAAAATCATCCAATTTGTCATTTTCAATTGATGAATAATATTCCATTGTGTATATATACCACATCTTTTTCATCTAGTCATCTGTTTTGGGACATTTATACCACATCTTCTTTATCCAACATCTGTTGTCTCCATTGCTTAGCTATAATGAATAGTGCTATAATGTCTTATAATGACTATAGGACTGCATGTGCTATATCCAATTAGTATTTTCATATTCTTCAGATAGTTACCTAAAGTAGAATTGCTGGATCATATGGTAGTTCTATTTGTGGTTTTTTTAAAAAGAAATCTCCAAACTGTTTTCCATAGTAACTGTATCATCTTATATTTCCAGTCATTCTGTTTCTGTCTTTGCCCTCCCCCCACTTCTGCTTTTATTTATTCTCAAACCAGCAGGCAGAGTGATTCTTTCATAACATGAATCTGAGCCTGTCACTCCTCTATCCTAATTCCATAAAGGCCCCCAGTTCACACAGAGCTGTGCTCATAACCCTCGAACTCACTCTGCTTCTCTCCCTGTCTTTTACTCCAGCCACACTGGCTTCTTGGATATTCGAGTGGAAGAGGCATTTATTATCTTCTAGTGTACTAACTTATGAATTTACTATTCTTACTGTTTATTACCACCTCATTAGTTTGTAAAAACTCCAAAAAGTTAAGATTTTTTTTCTCAGTCTTACTCAATGAGATAACCAATAGCTGTTGCCACTCTTAGAGTGTGCTGGGGGTTAAGGATAGTAGAAAACGGCAAAGTTTGTGCCTTGCCAAAAAAAAAAAAAAAAAAAAAAAAAAAAAAAAAAAAAAAAAAAAAAAAAAAAAAAAAAAAAAAAAAAAAAAAAAAAAAAAAAAAAAAAAAAAAAAAAAGAAAAAGAAAAAAGAAAAACAAACTGAGAATAAACCAGTACTAAAGTTATTCAGATATACAATAGTGTTTTATAAAGCTACAAAGCCCTCATACAAAAACAAGAGGCATGCTTCAAGGTAAACAAATAGGGAGTTATTATTCTAAGTTTAAAGGTGTGGAAACTGGGATAAGTGAATTTCCACATAGCTAGGACTCAGTGGAATTCAAATTTCAACCTTGAGGGACTTCAGCTACCTCTTCAAAATCTTTAGGGAAGAGTACTGACTCCCAAAAGCCAGGTCTCTCTGTTTTAGTCCCTACTGTACTAGAAGGCTCATTAAATCTGTACTGAGTAGATCAATATGTTTAAGTTATAGCATAAAAGATTAGTATTGTAAAAGAGATTTCTAAAGTAAGGGTCAAAGGGTAACACAAGCTTCACCATCAAAATATTTTAAAATACATATCTAATATATTATTAATTAATATAGTACATTATGCAATATTTTATATTATATTTAAGTGTGAATTCACAGGTTTTCACAAGAGAGCATGATGGACTCAGTTCAACATTAGCTTAATAATAATATCTCTGTGGTCTTTCCTTCATTAAAATTCTCACTTTTCATCTCTGAAGAAAAACAGGTGTTATCTTTCACTACTATATTTTCCATGTGGACATATTTAGCTACACCTATTTCCAATTTTTTGCCACCTGTGCTTTTAAGCCTCTACATAAATGTTCTATCTTCCCTCTCATAGTGTATAGACTGATTCCTCTGTCTTTACTTCCTTCAAATAATGTTCCATCTTCCACTTTTCTGTAAAAATTCTTTTAAAAAACCTCCCTACTGCTTGAAAAGCAAAACAAAATATCCTTTCCACCTTTGGCCTCTTTTTACCTAAAAATTTATTTTTTGACCTCATTCTCCCTTTGTTCGTTATAAAATTCATTCAACTAAATAAATTTTACACAGTGAAAAATCGAAAGATTTTGAAAATGAGATAATGCCAAATCCACTCTCTTACATTGGACTCTTCCTTACAGCTTCCTAAACCAGGACATATTTGCAAAGATACCATCACAGAATTTAAAGAAGTGACTGGAAAGAGTTTGCTACCAATTACAGTGTCACATCATTTCTAAGAGCATAGAGTAATGGTACTTTGAGAGTTCCAAGGTCACATTGCCTAATGGAATTCTTGTTCTCTGTGAGGGAATGGGAACTGCTGGTATACAGGGAGGGCTGCAGGGTGCCAAGGTTAGAGATAAAATGAATAAGCATGAGTTAGGGTCACTATACTTTAGGTCATTTATGTTGACTTACACTTAAAATCATCCAAAAACCATACCTTTTCAAAAAGCTACTTTGCTTCAATAAAAATATTTTAATATTGTATAAAAACTTCTATAAATAATGTAACAAAAAAGAACAGTAACATTACATTTACATTTGGTGTTAGTTCTTAATTACTTTCAGCACTCTTTCCTACCTCTAAAACTGTGACCTCCTTATTCAGCCACTTTAAATGGTTTTGTGAACTCTTCAGGAATCTACCAAAGCAAAATCGACTTGGGTTTGCAAGCACATGCATCAATTTGGGTTTCTACTATATCATGTGTAACCTATGATTCTTTTTATCCTATTCCTTTGTTTACTTTTTCTTAATTTTTTTGAGATGAGTATAGATTCCCATGCAATTGCAAGAATAATACAGAGATTCCCTCCAGCACCCTTTACTTTTTGTTTTGTTTCGTTTTTTGTTTTTTTGTTTTGAAAACTAGGTCTTGCTATGTTGCCCAGGGTTGACTTGAACCCTAACCTCACCCTCCCATGTAGCTGGGATTACAGGCACGCACCACCACGCTTGGCTAAAAATGTATTTTTGTGATGAAATTCATAAAAAATATTGTTCTATATTTTTCTTTCTGTTCTGTTTTTTAAAGTATTGGTTTATTATTAAGGCAATAATAGATTTATAAAATAAATTAGAAAGTGTTCCTTCAACTTCTATTTTCTGTAAGTGCAGACCATTTGAACATTATTTTAGACTACCATTTTGATTTATCTGCAATAGTTTTTTTTCCTTTTCTTCTTGAAGACTTAGGATTTTTTAGTTTTTTGTTATATTTTTTGCTTTGTAATTATCGTAAAATATTGGTCATGTTTGCATGGTTGTATTTTACTCCTGATTCCCCATCTCACCTGCCCTTCCCCTTTCCCTGCTCTGGTCACACCGATTTCTCTCACTGCAAGCTGTTGGTATATGTTTGGACCACAGGATTATTTTTTTCCAAACTATGTCCTTTTTTTAAAAATTTATATATAAATTTCACAACATTGTAATCCCAGGGGTTTATTCCCCCCTCCCCCCCTCCTCCATTCCCCCGCCTTTCCCTCCTGCTCAAAGTTGTGCACTTCAGTTTGGTGCTTAGCTTGTTTTGACTTTTCCTCAAGGCTTTTGTTTATTTTTTCACTATATCCCATATATTAGTGAAACCATTTGGTTTCTGTCTTTTTCTTTCTGGCTTGTTTCTACTAATATGATTTCTTCTAAGTACATCCATGTTGTTACAAAATCATCGAATTTGTCATTTTTTAATTGATGAGTAATATTCCATTGAGTATATGTACCACATTTTTTTCATCCAGTCCTCTGTTTTGGGGCATTTAGGTTGCTTCCATGACCTTGCAATTATAAATTGTGTTGCAGTAAACATCCGAGCACAGGTGTCCCTTTGTAACCATATTGAGGTAGATTCCCAAGAGAGCAATTGCTGGGTCAAATGCAAACTATGTCCTTTTTTTCCCCCTGGGTGTGGACTTGCACTACTGGACAGCAACAGATGAGGCTGCTTGGAAGTCCAGGAGTAGCTGAGGCAGATTGTCAGACTGAGCACGTCAGAACCATATAGGGCAGATGTGGGGCAGTTCTCCAGGATCGTTTCTGGTGTCTGTCACCTGTTGCCAGTTCTGTGTAATCTGGGTTTGGAAATGCAACTCCTAGTCAATGACAGTGGGGCGTTCGCAGCTGGGTAGACTTCCCCAGGTGGTTGGTTGAGTTCCTCCCCTCTCTCTTGTTAGTTCTGCCATGGGGCCACAGCTCATCATGGTGGCTTTCTTCCTCTATTGATTGGTAAAGGAGGGAACCGCTGAAATCCTGGATATAACTGTGGGCCCCAGGTTTGATCCCCCAGTGCCAGAGACAATGCAGGTAGAAATCTGTGACAGGTCTGGAGGGGGAACTTCCCCTCCCCACCAAGTCTATGCCCCGCCCACTCCCTAGCAGAAGGGCTCAGCCCCCACACCCCTGCCCAAGTGGAGGCAGAGGCCAGTTTCCCCAGCTTGAGATCCCTGGACCCCAAGTCCCTGAGACACTGAAGTCCTGGTAGTATAGGGTTCAGCCTTGTCCCCCACCCCTGCCAGCAGCCTAGGCCATGGTGGGGATGCGCTAGAGCTCTTCTCCAAAGGCCTGCCTGGTTTGGAAAGAACCTTGGCTCCCACCTATAGCTCCGACAAGGCTCACTGGTCCAGGTTCACTTCTCTAATAAGACTTTAAATGACAATCGTTTCCTCTGTGGACAACCCTTCATTCCCTTAGCCCTGGGGAATTTTCTACAGAAGTGTTCCTGACTCATCCAGAGAGACAGAATAGGGTATCTGCAATAGTTTTATTTGGTTTTGTGTTGTGAAAATTGTTGCTAAGGTTATCCGTAGGGTTTTGAGTATGGCTATTTGTATTGCCTTTTAAGTGGTACCCAGTATATCCCAGTCTACTGTTGTCATTGGTATGTGGAAGTTTCATCTCCTTTACAGTCATTTATCCTATCCCATTTATAATCTGATTGTCTTATGTATTTCATTTTCCTCATCATATTTAGAAGCATTTCCATAGAGTGTGGTTAATTTTTTATAATTTTTTGCTTTGAACATCGAAAATATTTAGAAAACCTAATAGGAGAAGGAAAATTTATTATCAGTATTTTTGCTTATTATGTTCTCTCCTGATATTCCAATACTTCCTCTTCTATCATTGTTTTTCTATTTAGAGAAATTCTTTTAGCTATTCATTTAAGGTAGATCAACTGATAAAAATATGTTGTTTTCCTTCATTTGAGGATTTCTGTTTTCCATTCATTCTTAAAGTATAGTTTTGAGTTCTTTTTTATCAGTACTTGAAAATAATTTGCTACTCCCTCTGACTTTCATAGGTTCTACAAAGAGCACCACTGTCGTTCATATACTTTCCCCCATTGTAACGTGTTACATTACTTTTTTCGTTGCTTTTTTCTCGTTGCTTTTTTCAACCATTTTTCTTTATATTTAGGGTTAGTTTTATCTTTATATTTTCAGAGCAGTTTTAGGTTCATAGGAAAATTTAGCAGAAGATACTAAATTATATCCTCTTCCCACACAGACATACACTTCCCCATTACTACCAGCATTTCCCACCAGAGTGGTGTTCCTGTTACAACTGATGGAACTATATTAACTAACACATCATAATCACCCAAAAATTGCAGTTTATTTTGGGATTCACTCAGTTTATGTTCTGTAAGTTTGGATAAAATGTATAACAGATATCTATCATTATAATGCCATACAAAATATTGTTTACTGCAGTTAATTCTTCCATTACACCCATTCACCTCTATCTATCCAACCCTACCTCCAGGCCCTGGAAATTACTGATTCATTCATTTTAGTTTATGTAACTATGATTTATAATATCATGATTTATAATATCATGTAAGTTCAAATGGTGCATCGTCACAAACCAACACATGTATATATTACATTATTCATCTTTTTATTGTCTCGTTTTGGTTTATCCATGCTATACAGTTGTAATTAGTAGTAATATTTTAAGATATTAAAAACCAGTTAAGCAATTAAGCAATTAAAAACCTTCCCTGTCTTGAAGAGGAGAGGAGCTCAACGAACCACCTGGGGAAGTCTGCCCCAGCAAGGACATGGGTTTCAACTGGGAGTTACATTCCTAAAACCAGAAAATACGGAACCAGCAGCTGGTCACAGATGCCAGAAACAAACCCAGAGAAGCCACCACATCTGCCCCATAAGTTCCCGACATGCTTGATCTGCCTCAGCTAGTCCTGGAGATCTGAGCAGCCTCATCTACTGCTATTCAGGAGGGCAAGTCCGCACCCATGGGTGGAAGAAAAAGAGGACATAGTTTGAAAACAAAAAAAGAAAAGTCCCCTGGGCCAAACACAGACCAAGAGCTTGCAGTGAGAGGTGTTGGAGTGACCAGAGGGGGGAAGGAAAGAAAGGGGGGGGGCGGTAGGGAATAAGGAGTACAATGCAAACATGCAAACATGACCTATGTTGTTTGATAATTACAAAATAAAATATTTTTAAAAATCTTTCATGTATTATCTTTTCTTGATATCTCACTCATTTTTTAGCAATGATTAATATTCCATTGTTTGGAATACCACAATTTTTTATGCATTCTCTTACTGAACACCATTTCAGTTTCTACCAAATTTTGTCAATTATGAACGAAGCTGCTATGAACAGCTTTATTGATAACTAGTACTACATATTTTTTCAAAGCAACATAGAAAATTCATGGATAAGTCCTTCTAAAGGGTGTGGGGAATGGGACATTGCCTACATGGAGAGTTGTTCTGCATAAGAGAGAACTCAAGAAGGGCTATGAATGCTTTTGCCAATGAAAAAAATGATAATATTCAAATTTTCATGGAATAGGGAAGTCTCAGTTGCAAAGTGGTTTGACTACAGAAATAAAATCTTAGAGTTAATATATGATAATGCTGTTTTTTTCTCTTTCTCTTGAATAAAAAAAATGCCTCCTCTCCTCACCTCTTTCTCCCTCCTCCCCAAATAGAATAATGTCATGTTCCTCTCTATATAAGACACTAGAATGTCATACCTCTCTGACACCTGCAATTGAAATGCTACAGCTCAGGGAGGTTCTCTTGTTGGTTGTCCATATGCTTAATAGTTGAAAATAGGTTTCTAAAGAGTGGGATTTGTTAAAGGATGATGTTTTCATTTTTATAAGAGAAATTTAAAAAAACTTAGATGTGATTTATTTTATAAAATTTCTCTGCACAAGTATACTTGTAGGATTGTGGCCACACTAAAGTGAGGTATCTCAACAGTATGACATTTCAAATGAACTGTAAACAGAATAAAAAATAATATATTTATTCCAAGGCCAGGCATGGTGGCGCATGCCTGTAAGCGGCAGCCTAGGAAGCTGTGGCCGGGGCCAGGGATTACGGTTTTGTTTTGTTTTGTTTTTTTTGTTCATAATATTTACCTCTATTTCTTTTTTTTAATATTTTATACAATTTTATTTTGTTCTTTAGGTTACAACCTCTGTGTTATTATTTTTCCCCCTCCCTCCTCCCTCTGGTGCTCCTTCCATTCTCTCAAACCCCACTCTTGTTGTTTATTAGCTGTGCCCAGTCCATTAGTCTCTTTCATATGTTAGTGTCTTTTCTCTGAGTGAGGGACTGCGTTGTTGGGTCCAGGGGAACCTTGCTGTTAGATTTTCAGTCTTAAGTTTGCATTGGGTGGCCAGGTAATATTCATTTTGGATCTGTCCATGTTTTCTTGCTGCAGGCTGTCCTCTCCAATCCAATCCCATCTCCATTGCTTGGCTGCTTTTCCTTATGGCTCTGGTGTCGGCCTTAAGAGGGTCTTGTCCCCAGTCAGTGTTGGTCAAGAAGTTTCTCTGTGAGTTCAGGCTTCTGCGAGGGGCCTTTGAAGATCATCTCCTCTGCTTCAGTTTGCAGTTTTGATGTAGGGCCCATTATCCCCTCTTTGGTCATCCTCTCCTCTCCCGTAATGAGGGGAGGGTGTGTTGCTCTCCTTGAATATATCTCCAAAATGAAGACCAGGGTCTTCTTGGCCTGGCGAGTGCAGAAGTGCGCATGGTGACGCCGTGTCTCTATGGTTGTTTTTCTGGTCTTACATGCCCTGGTTCACTTGGTTGTCCATCTGCTGTGTCCAGCTCAGGGCTGTGGGCTGGACTTTTGTCTGATGCCTCACCCGTTCTATGTTGGGGTTGGCGTTGCGCATATTCTGGTTCCTCTGAAGTGTAGCTGGAGTAGGAAGAGAGAGATGGAAGGGGCCTCCTCCCCCCGCCCCCCACCCCTTGCCCAGCGTAGAGGTGGGCCGACTGGACCACCGGTGGTTCACCCTTCCGTGCCCCTGGCTTCCAGGGGCTGGGGGCTACACGGCAATGCCCAGGCCGGCTATAAGTGGCTGCCCCTCCGCAGGCACTTACTGGCAGGTGGGGCCTGCTCTCCCCACCCCATCCCCACTCCTGGGGGACTCACCCGAGAGGCCTGCCCCCCTCTCTGCCTGCTGGCAAGGGAGCTCCGAGAGCCAGGACACGGGCCGCAGGCAGCCGCCTATCTGCCTAGGGATTGTGGTTTGAGTCCTGCTGGGAGCACATAGGGAGACCTAGTTCCAAAAAAAATATAACTGGGCATGGTGGCGCACACCTGCAATCCCAGCTACTTGGGAAGCTGAGACTGGGAATTGCTTGAGTCTTTGGTACCCTGGGCAACATGAGTCTGCAGTTCCACAGGCAAAAATAGCGAGGCCTAGTCTCAAAAAAAAAAAAAAAAAAAAAATTAAAAAAAAAATATATGTATTTCTTCAGAATCAAGTCCCATCTGAATTCCTTTGTTAGCAACATTGCTTATGCAGGTGCTCAACACCTGAACCTTAGATTGCAGCAAGTTACACCCAATTCTAGCATTTTAGCTCATTCTCCTTGCTCTTCACATCTATCCTCTTTCTCTACTGTCTTTCTGACAAGTGAATACTCATTACACAAAGATTTATTATCCCTCAAACCATTCCCAGAAGTGACCCGCCTTTTTCTGGTTCCAAAAGAAATCTTGCACCATGGTACCAACATATATTATAAACTTGTTTCCTGTTCCCTAAACTATGAATTTCTTGTCTTACTGTGTTTCCAATGTCTAGTCCATTAAGCATTTAAGGAAATAGTAAAATGAATAGATATAAAACTAAATATTTTTATGCAAGATAATTGGTATTCCTGAAGAGTAAGAAAAATATTAAATGAAGGCAACTGTCTTTATTTTTTTTTTGCTTATGTTCTATGTATTGGGTTTTGTCTTAAATATTAAAATTCTTAGTGCTCAAGTTTTCCAATAACGTAACTATTGAAATCTCTTAATTGCAAAGAAGGAAGTCTTTTTCTAAAGACTTAGAAAAAATAATTTGCTGAAATCATAAATGTTAACAAACCAGTAGCCAAAATGGAAACTTAGGTTTTTCTGACTAGAGAGCCTTCATGCTTCCTCCACACACAAAGTAGCATTCAGTAAGAGGAAAAACATTTAAATTTAACTGCTTAGTGGAGAAAGCAAAAATGTTTTGTTTTCAACTCAAAGGTCATTTTCCCTTCTGAACCACATTGGTTCTTTTGAAAGAGTCCAGGTAAAACAATTTCATCATGTATCTTTGCCTCTTGCACATATCTGCAAGCATTCCTTTGCTATTCTGATTTCTCCAGACTCCAGAGGTCTTTCACCTTGTTGTTAGAAGTTCCAAGTGGGACAAAGGACTACAGTTGTGAAGAGACTCCCTAACAGTCTCTTGTTTAATCTTTTTAAAGAGAAACAATCATTTTTTTTATTTAAAAATATTTATTGAGTACTCATTTAAAAAGTATTTATTGTCCAGTGCTGAGAAGTGATGAACCATTGCCCATGAAGGTGCAAGCTTTAAGAATTCTTTGAAGATGAAAAATGGATTTATGGGTTTTGCCACTGGAAGGGTCATTACTTGTTCTAGAGTTCAATTAGCTTATAATGATAGCTTTTGTGATCCCTTGTAGTTCTGTAATCGAATGGGCTTTAGTTTGTGTTCTCTTCTCAAGAGGGTGCAGTCAGATGCTGGTAGGCTGGTAGTGCAGTCATGTGGAGGCTTCATTTTTATTGGTTTGGATGCTTGAGATACCCATGCACAAAACTTGCATTTTAAAATGCTGACTATAGGGACTGGGAACTCCAGGGACTCGGTCAAGTCTTAGGACTTCCCTATGTGTCTCAGGCTTCTGATAATTTGGTGGCTGGGTTTTGAGAGCTTGGGGTCACCATGGTTCAGGATTTGTTCCTCATTTTAAAACATTCCCAAAGTCCATTTTTTCAAGCTGATCTCTCAGAAGAAGGTTGACATCTCTGCTTACCCCAGCAGGGTTTCTTATGTCACTCTCTGCCTAGCTCAGCAAGCTCCAACCACAATGTCCTTCTTTCTGTACTTCAAATATTCTTGGAGTAAGCTATTTCCTCTACTTTCTTCCCTATGCTCTCTGTCCCCTATGCCCCCTCATTTCCTGTATAACTTATTTTTTCAGGTTTCAGCTCAAATCAGTATCAATTCAATAATAACACGTCTTTAAGTAAAGTTTAACCATCTTGTTCAATATTTTTCTGAACTTTTGTGAAGTAACTAGCCACGTGTCACTTATTGACACTTTGGTCAACGATTGGCTACATGTACCATTGTGATTCCCAACAGGCAATACTACATACTAGGTGTAGCAGACATGTGTAGAAGACAACACTATCCAGATTTATGTAAGAACATTCTATCACATTTATACAATGATGAAATTGCCTAATGTATTTCTCAAAACACATTCCCATCATTAAGCAACACCTGAATTTATAAACTCACAGGAAGTTGCAAAAGATGTAACAATATGTGTACCATGTATCCAGTGATATTAGTAACTGTGGTACAAAACCAAACCTAGAGCATTTACATGGCACAATACTGTCAGACTATTCCAGCTTTTCAAAAATAAGAATTTGCTTTCTTTTACAAAATTATGAAAACAATTTCCATAGGCTTTCCCTTTTTTTCCTGTAGAATGAGTATGCCTGGGCAACAGGTTTTTTGGTAGTGATGGACTTCTCGTCCTATTTTTGAATTAAAATTATATGGCCTTAGATAAGAAGCCTTTAAATAGATCCTATATTAACAAAGGACTTTCCAGATGCTAATTTGTGATAACAGAAAATTAGCCCAGAGGAAGGTGCGTGCTAGATTAAAAAAAAAAAAAAAACTCTTGGCAAAAGAGTACTTAGTTAACTTTACTATATACCAAGGATTTTGCTAACCACAATAACAAGTGATACAAAGACACAGTCCTTTCCTGAGGTCGGAGGTGGGGGGAGGTCTCAAACTGGGAGCTGGTGTTTTAAAGAGAGTCATTTAAAAGAAGTTAAAAGGATGCCTTACTATTAAGACCTGGGAATAAATGATTGCTCTCTCTGCCAGGAAACAGATTGAAGCACACTTTGGCCTATAGCCAGATGTTGATTCTGGTGAAATAAATAACCAAAGAGACGAAGCATTTTTGTTTAGAATTGAGTATAACTGGATTCAACGAGAAAAATAAGAGTTGAACTCAAGTAATCAGTATACACTGGGACCCAGTGTTGTTTAGTCAGTATTTTGGTCACTTTCAAAGCTCTTCTACTATGTCACTATCAAGTCATATGAACAAACTCATCTTCTACCTGAAATGTTAGAAGTCATGTGTGGAATGAAGAAATTGAGACGGAAGAGACTGACAGCGATTTGTGAGGCTAGATCACAGAATGGGGATCCCGTAAGCATGTCCAGGTCCAACTTAAATGAAACTGAGAAGCCACTTATATACCCCAGCAAGGAAAAGTTACAATGATGTAATGAGGAAGTAGCAAAGCGTATGTGACATGCAGCAGGCAGGATGTGGGGATGCGCCATAACACTAGAGTTTGCTTTTGGGGGCAAAGTCATTACTAATAAGTCACATTTCTCTTGGGACATTCCAAAGAGATTAGGAAGCTGGGTTACAGGTGAGAGATGTGCTATCGACCACCCTCTAGTGTTACCAGAGGAGGGTAGAGAGATAGGAGGTGTTACTCTTATCTGAAGCTCCATCTCTCTACCTGCTTCCATGTTACACACTGAAAGAATTCCTCATCCCCATCAGCATCACAATGTCATCTTAGCAAATTTTTATCATCCATTATCATTTATATCTAGATTATTGGTATTTCTTAGAGTCACTTGTTCTTCTCTGTTCTCACTAGTCCAATTCAGAACCATATTATCCTATCTTTTTTTTTTTTTTTTTAAGTAAAAGCATTTGGTTTTGCTTCTATGTTTTGAGGCTGGGATCAAGTCTCCAAAGTCAACCATAACAAATTACCACAAATTTGATGTCTTAACATCATGGGATACAGTAGGGAGTGTCTTCAAAAAATTTTAAACATAACTTCCATATGATCAGCAATCTCACATGTGGGTATACCTCAGAAGGAAATGAATACAGCACTCCCATGTTTATTGCAGCATTATTCACATTAATCAGGATATGAAAACAACTTAAATGTTTCCTGATGAAAGAATGAAAAATGTGATAGCTACAGGCATATTACATTTAGTGTGTGTATATATATATATATATATACACACGCACATATACATACAGTGTAATGTTTTTATCACAAAAAGAATGCAATATTGCCACCTGTGACAACACAGATTAACTTGCAGAGCTTTTATTATCTGTGACATAAGTCAGACAAAGACAAAAATTTTGGTGGAGTCTTTAGAATTTTCTCTATATATGATATATCTACAACGACATGTTTAGTTTTTACTTCGTGGTTTGTTGCGGGAGGGTAGGCACCCTTGTCTTTTTTCTGATTTTAGAGCAAAATTCTTGATCTTTCATTATCATGATGTTATAGGCTTGACAGAGGAATTTCATTTACTCTATGCCCAATTAGTTGAATTTTATCATGAAAGGATGTTGTATTTTGTCAATGCTTTTCCACATCTATTGAAATGATAATGCAATTTTTAATTCTATTGTGTCACAATTATTAATTTGCATTTATCTAGTCACCTTTATATCCCAGGGATGGATTACCTCTGAACAGTGTGTACAGTCCTTATAGGCTGCATTTTCATTTTTTGGTATATTTTTCTGCCTTTGTTATCAAGGCAGTGCTGATCACATAAAATAAATTTGGAAATGCTTTAACTTCTACATTTTTGGGAAGAGTTTGAAAAAGATTCACGATTCTTTAAATGGCTGGTAGAATTTCTCAGTAAAACTTTGATTCTGGGCTTTGTTGGGATGATTTCTATTACTGATTTAATTTCCTTGTTATTCATTAATTCCAATTATCTTTCTTCCTCATAATATATTAGTAGGGCATGTGTTTCTAGAAATTCATCCATGTCTTTTGAACTATCCATTTTGTTGGTGTATAATTGTTCATAATAGTTTGTTGCAAAGTTTATATTTCCGTGGTATCAGTTGTGTTTCAATTTACGTTTCTTATTTCAACTGAGTCTTCTGTGTGTGTGTGTGTGTGTGTGTGTGTGTGTGTGTGTGTGTGTTTTGGCCTAGCTAAAGTTTTGTCAGTTTTGTTTACCTTAGTTTTGTTGATCTTTTCTATTGTTTTTTATGATCTCTATTTCCACTTCAGTTTTTGTTATTTCCTTCCTGCTGCTAACTTTGGGTCTAGTTTGTTTTTTATTTTTTGTATTTCCTTGAGTCGTAAAGTTAGGCTGTTTGAGATCTTACTTTGTTTGCTTTTTAACATAGGCTTTTACCTCTATTAACTTTATTCTAAGCACTGCTATTGCTGATTCTCATAGATTTTGGTATATATTTTAATATATACTGAAACTTCCGTTAAAGTTTGAAGAACTTTTTAGTATTTCTTACATGGCAGGTCTAGTGAATTCCCTGAGCTCCAGTTGGTTTAGAAGTTTTTCTCTTATTTCTGAAGGAAAGTTTTGCTGGACAGAGTATTCTTGGATGGCAGCATATTTGTATCATATATATGTTACCTATATATGTTCATACAGCACTTTGGAGATATCATTCCATACTTTCCTAACTTGTTTCTTATTTTTGCTGAGAAATCTGCTGATAGTCTTATGGAGTGTTCCTTGTAAAATACTTGTAAAATACCCTTCTATTTTAAAGATTCTTTGCCTTTAACTATTGACAGTTTGTCATATGGCTTGGAGAGAACATTAAATTGATTTTAATGGATTAATGTAAATCAATCTCTCTTTTCAGTTTGAGTTCTCATTTTTTCTTTAAGTCAGCTTTCTACCACCATCCCCTTCTCTACTTCTGGAAATCAAATAAAACATAAATCAGTCCTTTTGGTGGTATTCCACACATCATGTGGTTTCTCTTCACTCTTTTCCATTATTTCTACTTTGTTCTTCTCTGGCTAATTTATATCTCCTTTCTGACAGATTCTTTCCTCCAACTGACCTCTTCTGTTATTGATGCTGCAGCATTTTTCACTTCATCCAGAGTCTGCTCCAGAATTTCCAGTTCTTTTTTTAGATTTTCTCTTTGTTAATCTTATCATTTTTATTAGTGTATCATTCTCCTGATTTTAATTGACCTTTTTTTTAACAGTTCATTGAGTTCCTCAAAATAACCTATTTTGGGGTTTGGGTCGGTTACAATATTGTGATACTTTGGTGGTATCATGTTTCATTAATTTTTTTTTATCTTCCTTGAAGTTTTGCATTGCCATGTTCTCACTGAAGTAGTAGTCATCTCCTCCTGACTTTTGAAGAGAAATACCACCCACGAGTGGTATTTCTAGTGATTGGAAGATTTTCAGATCTCTGAATACATCTGGCCCATGCATTTTGCTCCCTCTTGTGGCAGAATTATTAAGCTTGTGTGTCTTCTCCAGATGGCACAACGCACCAAATCATGAATTAACTGCCTCCTTTTATATTTCCAAAGGTGGCTCTAAAGTTGAGGTCAGAGGCCTCTCTCTTATCCACAGATTCAGGCCAGTCTTCTATACGTGCGCATCAATTGTAAGATCTGTCAGATCTTACTCCTTCCATTTCCACTGGTATACACATTCACCACAGGTGACAGTGTATGTGTATTGGTAACACAATGGAGGGGGAAGGTGCCTGTGACAAGTAGGGTGAATCTGTGGCCAAGGCATTTCTGGAAGCTCATAGAGGTGGGATTTTTTTTTAAAGGTCTACAACACAGGAGGTTCCATATCCCTTTAATGCCTTTTGAGAGTCCTATGTAATACTCTCTCAGTTTCCTCTTACCCATGCAGTGTCATGCAGCTCACAATTCAGTACTCTGATATCCCAGTACTTATCCCATCTGGCACAGGGGTATGGTATCCCAGTGCTTATCCCATCTGGCACATGGGTATACTTAACAGATGGGATATGAAAGACTGAACCTTTCTGGCAATTTCCCATATACCTAAAGAAACCAGGTGTTCACTCAAACACATTCATTTTCCTCTTGCAAGAGAAGTCATAACTGATATGTCTTGGTACTGATGTGAGTGTTGGGAGAAGAGGGACATGAGTAAATTCAAGTGTTTTTTCTTGTCCTTTTTTGTGCATTCAAATACATTTTCTCCACAGTTCTCAAAGGCACTTTTGTCTATAGATAAAAGTCACTGTTATTGAGGGACATATTACTGCACCATGATGATGACATCTCTTCTCAGGGGTATATGTGACTTTAATTTCTTCCATTATTGAGATTGTGCTTTTTCCTCCCTCATTTATTCTTCTTCAGAAATTATTTAACCTTATCCTTTGGTTATTTTTCCTTGAAGGTGATAATAATTTTTCCCTTTAAAATTCTTTATATGTTGTCAATTGTTTATAATAAATATGACAAATATTGTTCCTTGCTTGTGTCTTTAAATCTTGTTTATAGAGGTTTTAGTTTTTGTTGTTTGTAGTAAATCATTGAGTTATTTTCTCTTTCATTATATTTGCATGATGTACTTAGACTTATGGAACATTTAATATAATTTTATTTTTCTCAATTTTTAAGTTCATACAATATTGGTCATGTTTGCATGGTTGTATTGTACCTCTTACTCCCCATCCCACCCACCTTTTCTCCCTTCCCCACTCTTGTCACTCTAACTCTTCTCGCTGCAAACTATTGGTTTGTGTTTGACCCGCTGGTCTTCTCTTTTTCTAGAGCTATGTCCTTTTTTCCTGGGTGCAGACTTGCATTCCTAGACAACAGAAGAAACTACTTAGATCTTTAGGAGTAGCTGAGGCAGATAGTCAGGCCGAGCATGCTGGGAAATTCTTATAGATCAAATATGTGCTGAGCTTCTCCAGGATCCTTTCTGGTATCTGTCATATATTGCTGGTTCTGATATCTAGGTCTGGGAATACAACTGGGAATACAACTCCCAGCTGATGGCAGTGAGGCGTTTGCTGCTGGGGCAGACTTTCCCAGGTGGGTTGGTCGAGCTCCTCCCCTCTCTCTTGTTAGCAGTCTGTCATGGGGCAATAGCCAATATTGGTGGCTTTCTTCTCCCTTTCATGTTGTACGTTACTGTGAGCCCAGGGTTTGATTCCCTGCTGCCAGAGACGATGCATGTAGAAATCTGTGACAGGTCACACCTCAATCACTGGTTTCACCTTCCTGTCTCAGTGGTTCCCAACACAGTGATAGTCCCACCCAGGTGGGACTCAGAGCCATTATTACTTCCTTTCCTCTGCATTGTATCTACAGCTGGAGAGACTGGATTTTTCATTCCGAGTGCAGGTCTATGGAGGTTGGAATAAACCAGAGGGAGGCCCCTCCTTGCCACACCTTGGCAGAGGTACTCAGCCCCCACCCCCGCCCACTTGGAGGCAGAGGTCAGCTTCCCCAGCCTGAGATCTCTGGACCTGGAATTCCCAAAACTCTGAGGTCCTGGTGGCATAGAACTCACCCTTGCCCCCCACCCCCTGCCAGTGGCCTAGGTTACAGCGGGGGTGTGCCGGAGCACTTCTCCAAGGGCCTGTGCTATTCAAAAAGCTATGGAACATTTTAACATTTGCAACCAGAAAGATCAACTTTGGAAAGAGTACAATTATTGTGAAGTGATTTGTAATCAAATTAGAAAAAAATATTTTTAAAAACTAGCGCTCTAATCCCCCAAGCTATGGGGCAAAAAAAAATTTTTTTAAAGTGAAAAAATATTAACAGTACTTTATAAGAACAACGGAACTGTTTAATATACATCTGAGTAAAGAACTCAAATGCTTCAAAACTGATGAATGGTTGAAAAAGATGTGGTATATTTACACAATGGAATATTATTCTGCAATCAAAACTGACAAATATGAAGCATGGACCTTGAGGGAATTACATTAGCAGAAATAAGTCAGAAAGAAAAAGACAATGACTGTATGATCTTACCTATAAATGGGATGTATGTGTGACAGGCAAAAGGCTAGGAAAGACCCAGGGTAAGCTGACAGCATAGAGGGGTCAAGCTGTTGGGGAGGGAAAGACTGGGGAAGGAAAGATCATGGGAAGATTGAGATGAAGGCTTGCAGGTGATGGGGTAGAGGGAAAACCCCGGGAAATGCAATGATGCAATATAAATATAGATATACATAAATATGTAAACAACAAAGTGATTGATACAAAATTTTAAAAAAATAAAATTAACTGTTGAAACTCAAAAAAAAACAATACTCATCTGAGTATAAACTTATGCAGTCTCTGTGTCCACCCAAGCCCCAAAAGCATATATCAATCTGTGTGGCTACCATCATAATGTAGAAATAGAAAAATCAGCCTGAACAAGCCCCCCAAAATAGGCAATACTACAACTGAGAGAGGACATATTTAAGGCATTTTAGACATGATGACTTCAGTTATATAAAAGTTTAGTTTTATTATAGGCACTTTATTGCAAATAAAATATTTTTAGTTACTTCTATAATCTTTTAGCAAGGCGATCAGTTACTGTCCAAATAAAATATAAACAAAAATTACATATTTTAACATCTACTTTGAATTATTCTATAAATTTTATAATGCAATTAGAAACCATTATTTAACTCCAGTAACGATGTTTCTGTTCCTTAAAAAAAAAAAAAGTCCCTGAAGACTCTGAATCTGGAGGCATGATCTTCAGTTTCAACAGGAAATGTTAAGTGAAAAATTCTACATAGTTTTTCCAGTAAGTACTCACATTTTCACTTTGATTAAATGCCATGTTTTTACTTAAATACAAAATATTTAACAGCTTATATGGTCACAGTTCATTAGCGCTTGACTCCAGTCTGAACACTGACCATGGAATAATAGATGCCTTTCTGCGCCAGCAGCTGTTGATGTGTGCCTTGTTCCTTGACTTTGCCGTTCTGAATCACCACTATCACGTCTGCATTCTGGATGGTGGACAGGCGGTGAGCAATCACTATGCAGGTGCGGCCTTCTCTGGCTTTGTCCAGGGCTTCTTGGACAACCTGTTAAAAAACAACAAATTAATAAAGGCAAAAATAGTTCTCTCCCTTTAATTCCTCCACAGTAACCTACAAAACTAATTTCTTCACAGTAAGTTCTTTTTTAACACTGGTATTAGTGAAACATAACACAGATTTCACAAAGCAAGGAAATCTGGCAAGGATTTGTCACATCAGCAGAATGGATTAGTTCTAAGGCAGGATTTATCTATTTTAGAAGTTATGACAGTAAATGCAGTCCATCCAATAATAATTACCTCACCTCACCAAGGTGAGTTCACCCTAGTACAAATCACTGAGGCGAAATGAATCCTTAGACAGAAACAGGACTAAAGAGAATTTTGCCTTCTTTTCTCCTTGTCAATGAAAGTGATCAAGAAGTCAGAAAGTTTGTCAGAGGCAAGGTATATTTAATAGTTTGGTAACATTTCCTGGTGTGCTTAGCCACACTACATTCTTCAAGACAGATTCCACTCCAGCTTTGCAGCAAACTCAGGACAACCTTGCATTGGCTGAGTACAGCCCCTTTGAATTCAATATTTTTAAGATAAGGAATTATTTTCTCTTTCAGGTGCATGAATACTCAGGATTTTTTTCAAACTGGAAATGATTACTAATCTTTACAGCACTCAGATTTTGATAGCACAATGCCTTCCCACATTTTCATATAGCTGTTGAGAAGCTGTCCATAGAAATGTGAAATATGCTTCCTGAATGAAGTTTCTTAGGCCAATACAAATTGAATCAAGGTCATACTGGAGAGTCTAAGCACTGTAAGTCTAATTTGCCTTTTCCACGTTAATTTTCTTGAATAACAGGTACAGAAAGTGTTTAAATTCCACTGAAACCTGACATTAGTAATGGTCAACATATCTTTTTTTTTTCTCTACTGTGGAAGATTGAAGCATAAGTCCTTTAAGAACAACTGACTTGAGTGTGAATGAATCCAATCTAAAATCTTACCTTCTCACTTTCTGTATCCAGAGCTGATGTAGCTTCATCCAAAAGCAAAATGTGAGGCTTCCGAACCAGTGCTCGTGCTATGGCGATGCGCTGTTTCTGACCGCCAGAGAGCTGAGTGCCTTTGTCTCCTACTCTGGTGCTGTATTTCTGTAAATTTGTTATTGTAAAAGGTTTGACATTAAAATTAAAAAACAAAACAAAAACAAAAAAACAACAGTGTGTTCAACAACATAAACACTTCCAGACACATACAAAAAGTTTAAGCTCAGAAGCTAAGAATGGGTTTGTAGAGGCCTAATCAACAAAATAGCTCTCAAAGTAGGTTAACCTCTCTTCCTGAAAAGACATTTAAGTCATGTTTTAGTGTAAACAAGTCAACATCTTTATGAAGAAGGGTATTACAACGTTAGTCTATTCCAGTCTATTGTTTTTATTATATTTGGGACAAATCTTGGTGAGAGAAAGGAAATTTGATTAGAACAGGCTCTGAATTATTAAGTAATTGAAGCTAGTTTTCTTTATAACCAACAGATGGCACCCTTTGCAATATTTTAAAATAAGGAAGGGCAGAACTTGAGATAAGCTTTTTAGAGTCTGTTTTTATATTACAAAACAGACTCCAACACTTAAATAACTTTAATGTTGAATTCTATTTTGATGTCTAAGTGTACAAGTGAAAATTTCATTCTTTACGTTTTTGTTTTAAGGGTCCTCTCAAATTTCACACATGGTTTGCCACAATAGATAATTGCCAGTATTGAATAGAATAATAGGAGTTAAAAGGGCCAATAGGGGAGAGGGAAAACAAGATGTCACTGTATCTGTAACCTAGAAAACAATACTATCTTATTATTTTCAGGCCCTTGACAGGCTGGAATTTTAGTCAAACCCAGGGTTCTGATTTGGATACAAAGTTTGACTTCAACATTCATAGTCTAGATAGGGTTGTCTATTTTTATTTGCTGTATCTGGCACCTCTAGTTCTATGGCATTGAGACTGAGATCTCCAGGGGAAGTCCCAGTAGTTCCTGACCCTGGCTCTATCCCATCTTGACAGCTGCCTTAGAAGCAGGAGCATAGAAGTGTATCCTGTGTGAGTACAGGTTTGCCAGATTGTACTGACAGAATATTCATCCTGTCAAGCTGAAGCTGGGCTATAAACCTGAAACAAGAGGGTAATTCAAACAGCCTCCTGAAACAAGAGGGTAACTCAAAGTTACTCCTAGTACAAATCTTTCAGAAGTGGGTCCTTAAATAGGAACAGGCTTAGGAGGTTTTGCCTTTTATTTATCTAGACAACTGAGGTTACTGAGCTTTATATTTTAGTGGTATTTATAGTAAGGAAAATAGTGAAGTGGGAGGGAATTAGATTAGTTATGTCAAGATGCATCTAAATACAGGACTAAGGGGCTTGAAAGAAGGTGAATGTTTTTCTATTTGTCTAATTTCTTAAGAGGAATTCAGAGGATATTCATGGCATAAAGTCCAAAGACCCTAGAGACAGTTTCAATAATCAACACTGAAAGCAGAGTGTGAAGCACAGGAAATATGCAATGGTAACAGATTTTCTGACAACATAGACACTCCAATGAGCCATCTCTTCTTTCTGGCATGGGTCCAGTACTCCAGCTTGGTCGGTCTCCACAAAGAGGTTTGAGACTTTGGAAGAGCTTTCCAGGGACAGAAGGAAAGTGAGGAGAGAAATGGGGAAGGGTTGTCATGTCTGTTTCTGCCATTCTTACACTTAGACTGGGAAGAAAAGGCCACCCAGACATTTGTACTCATAGGAAGAATCAGCTGGGTGTTCAAATAAAGGTAATGTTGAAGAAAATAGGAAGCGTGGCTAGACACTTGCATACAGGTGTGAGTGGTTTTGGTTGCTTGCTTCTCTTCACCTTTGACAAACCAGCTCTTTAAAATTAAAACTATGGGTCAAAGAAGCTGCCACAGGTTCCTAGGCTCTTAAGTTGAAGTGACTTACATTAGGCAGTGTCTCGATGAAAGGATGTATATTAGCCTCCTTGGCTGCCTGTTCAATCTCTTCCTGTGACACAACCCGGCTATTGTCTCCATAGGCGATGTTCTCAGCGATGCTGCAGTCAAACAGAATGGGCTCCTGGGACACGATGCCCAGATGTGCTCGGAGCCATGAGACATTCAGGTCTTTGCTTTCTATTCCATCAATTAGCTGAAAACAAAGTTCACAGATTAACTTCAGTTATGGCACATTTTAAGTTCACAAAAATTAATATTGTTACTTCATACATTTTACATTACCTAGGTACTCAATTATGAAATTCTTTTTTAATTTGAATTTTCAAATTTAGTTGAAGAAAATCATAACTGCTCGTTTCAAGAAATTTGGTGTTTCTTTTGTTTAAACCCTGGTTTTTGATATACACATGTGGTAGACAGAATAATGCCCACCCACCCCATGTATCCATGTTTGTATGGAACATGGTTGGTGTCCACCGAACCTGTGACTGTGGTGATAGATGGCAAAGGGGGATTAAAGTAGCAGATGAAATTAAGATTGCCAGTTAGTTGACCTCAAAATAAGATTATCTTGGATTTTCCAGGTGGGCCCTATACACCCATAAGCATCTAATCATGGGGAGGGATGTGAGAGAGAGAGAGGGGCAGAGAGTGGTTCAAAGTAAGACAGGCTCAACTTTCTGGCTTTAAATACGTAGGAGGGGCACAAGTGAGACAAGGCAAGAAAAGGGATTATCTGTTTGAACCTCTGGAAAGAACAGTCTTGTCGACACCCTGATTTTGTCTGGTGAGACCCATTTTGTACATATGACTTCCAGAACTAATAAGACAATACATTTATGCTGTTTTAAGCCACTAAATTTGTGGCTAGTGGCAACTGGATATAATACAGGAAGTGAATATGATACATTACCTATATATTCTAGAATATATCCTGACTGCCTTATTCTCAGAATAAGAACAGTCAAGATTGCAGAAGAATAGTAGAGACTACAGAGGAAAGAACTACTATGACCACATAATAACTTTGTCAGTTAGGTTTCAGATCTGACATGAGTTAGGATCAAGTTATTGCAGGAAAAGCCACAGTATTTAAGAGGAATAGAGGTGAGGATGGAAGGGTGATTGCTTTATCTCTAAGTAGTTGTTGACTATGGAAAACTGAATGAGTTTCTCTATATTTCTTGAGGGTAAAGCTCAAATGATAACTCCTAAGCTCTTAGAATTAAAGATTCAATGAGATCGTGAAAGGATGTCACTTAGCACAGTGCTGGGCATATGTGCTCAAGGACAGACAGCAACTGGCAACTACCTTATGCACCTGCAACTACCAGGGATAGATAGATGTCTGGATGGGTGAAAAGACTGACAGATGTTTACACTGCTGAGGCAAAGGAATAGACGACTGCCTTTTATTTAGTCACCTGGCTCCCTGGACTATCTTCCAGAAGCCAGGAGAGTGACCCTTGCTGATAAAAAAAAAAACCCTTACTCTCTGATACAGGTGGGTAAGTCTACATCAAAGATCTATTTTGCATGAGAACTCTGGTATTTGAGTGGGAGAGTTGTTCATCCCCTCTGAAGAAGACATCTGTGACTCAGCTTCGAGCTTTTCTAACTAGTAATGAGCACATACTGTGTCAGTATATGTACACTCTATGTTCCATGTGCCTGAATGTCTGGCCAGGCATAGGGTGCAATCTTTGCTGTAGGAAGACAGCCTCTGTTTGTGGAGCCAGTGATACAGGATGGAAAACACAGCCATGACCTTATTAGATCAAGCCCCGTTGCCATGGAGACAATTCCAAGCATCTATACTCCCTCCCGGCTTGCTGACAGTGTGAAGTGAAGGTGAAAAACAGAGGCATGCAGGAAAACCCACACAAGACGGGCTAAAACAGCAGCTCTTGCTAGATGGAACACAGAATTTGAGAAATGGAAATTTGAGGAAACAAGGAGCTTTATCCTCATGGGTTTATACCACTGAGAGAAAAACAGACATTGCCTAGCTAATATAATCAGACATATCTTAACGATCCCTGCAAGTTTTAATGAGTTTCTCCTTTACACTGACTACATTAACTCTGGGGCCTTCTCATCCACACATGATACACTGGAATTGCAAACTATATATAAGCCTGCATTGGCTGAAGAATCCTTTCTGTTGGGAAAACATGTTTAGAAGCCCAAATATAAAACATGTCAAAGTAGAGTTTCTTCGCTGAGGAAGGGGTGGTGGTCAGAGGGAAGCCCAAGGAACTCGGAGGAATCAGTGAAAACTGTCCTAAAGACAGGGGCCTAAATAAAGGCACGACTAGGGAAGCAAACATATTAGTAATAATAATATAAGGTCAAATTAAAGGTATCTCTAGCTATCTATCTCTATGTAGCTTGTTTAATCTACTGCTTGAGTTGATCAGTACAAATTACCAAATGTTACATATGTATTATTCTGCAACATGCTGTAAGTACATACTCTAAAATGACCAACTGGAAATAAAATGAGTCCTACATTGTAGGTCATGCGTTTTCTTGTTTAACCTTTGCAACAACTCTTGAGACGTGTGTTGTTAATATCTATTTTGAAAAACGGGTCTGACGATGTTTTGTTTATTTACTTATTTACTTAATGTATTTTCAAAATAAGGCAACGGTTAAAAATACTATATATGATTCAGAGGTGTAAGTTCACACCTCTTCAGATGTAGTATCCATTATAAACAAGGACATGAATAAAATAAGTCAATCCTGCAAGGTCATACAGTTAGTAATGGAGAAGAGATTCATACACTGTAGGCTGGGTTTTGCTGACACAAGTCTTTCATAATACAAAGATGTTTTTTGTCTCCCCCCAAAAGAGAAATGCCTCCCTGTTAGCCCAGGAACATGCATGGTTATCCCAGAGAGCAACAGCTCCTAACTGAGACCCAAAAAGGTAGAAGGTTCGAAGAGTAATGTGTATGATGGACTGAAAGGGGTAAGACACAAACCAGATATGAGTTAACAATGAATTCACAAGCTTGAACTTCAAGGGCCCTCAACTGCAGGTGAATCCTGGGAGTTAAGCAATGTTCTAGGTGGGAGTCATGCCAGACTATAGTCAGGAGGTTCTTTTGTGTAAGCATTGGTAACAATATGCCAAAAAAGCAAAGGACCAGAATGAAGATGCCAATTTGCTGTGACTTTTTTCATTGAAAGTTAGCAGCTCACTTTTGTGCCTGATTATGTATTCAAAGAATTCTTTGACAAAGTGTTTTTGTTTTCTAAAATTGGTAAAACCTACAGGTCTCATAAAATTTAAAATCTATATCAATTCAGTGACATTTTTCAAGATTCCTTGTAATTTAATATAAACATTACAAATCTATTAGTTCAGTGGTTCTCAAACTATGGTTGGTGTCAGAAATAACCAGGAACTTCATAAAAAGCTAAAGACTATACTCTAACCTAGTTGAATGAGTCAGGTGGCTGGATTCTTTATTAGCTATCTAGGTCATTTGGATCCACACTAGTTTGAGAACCACTGCTCAGAGCAGTGTTTCTCAAAGTATGATTCAAGGTCCACTGACGGTCATGAGATTACCTGAATATCAAGGTAAAGCCCTTTCTTTAATTCTTTTGATCAAATGATTGAGAAGAAACACACAGATCACTTTTAGATGGCAATAAGAAGTAATTATAAGTAACCTACTGAATTATGAAGGGTTACTCATTGATGTTCATAACAAATCTTGGCATATTACTAGCGTTTATCCAGGGACACTTCCACTAAGAAGTCTGGCTGCCACTCACTACTTGGGAGTGTCCCAAAGTTCAAGTGAAAATGCACAGGTGCAGATCACTACATTCCTGCAATAGTTGTGGATACTTTTAAAGAGACTTGTTTTAGTGCAATACTGTGTCTAGTGTTGTTGTGAGATGGCTATTTTCTTACCCACTCATTGATTTCCACATTCTCTATGTCTGTACTTTCATATGTCTCTGGAATGGAGGGCTAAAAATGATTTCCCATACATTTTTCTGTTTCTGGAATTCATTGAGATTCTAGCATTCAGATGCACAATGCAAAATCTGGGAGGCAGAGGTCAGTTCTCCTTTAGTAGCAATAGTAAACTACCAGGTATCTTTCAGCAAACAAGAGTTTTTGTAACAGCCAGACTCCAGCCTTGTTCTTTAGATTTGATGCAATTGTAGCAGTGGGATACATTTCAGAACTTCTTGCTTTCAGATCCAGTTGTATGAATGATTTAATCACCTGGGTACATCTGCTTTCACTATTTACTTCCACTTTGTCAACCCTGCCAATGATTTTTTGCAAGCAATTTATTCCCTTTATTAAATACTTACTTGTTTGAAAAACCTAGAGCAGTTTCTAGGCCTACAATAAATCATAAGTGGTTCATGATTTTTAATTATGCTCTCCTTGTGTTTAAGTACATGTAGAATGATTTTTTTTGAAACTTCTTGTTTATTAGAGTACTGTTTAGCACTGGTGTTGCTTTCATCACTAATACTTCATTATCATCAAGTGCTTTTTTTTTTTTTTCACTGAAGTGACTATCAGTGCAGTAGGGTTATAATCAAAAAAGTTTGCAAACCACTATTCTAATTAAACCCACTATGTCAGCAAAACTGGCTTAGTTGTTACATTAAGAAATCAACCAGAGCCCACATTTTCTTTAGAATCAAATGTTATTTTGACTACTGAACCTTACAGCCTTATGCAACCAGTTATATTTGTCTATTACAAATCAGCTCTAGGCTCATTTTATTTATTTGAACTTAGGGAGGTATATGCTCTACATCCTCAGTTAATGTCTTTGTGGGCATTTCAATACCATGTAACTCATTACACCTCAACTTTTAACACATGGTTTAATAAGTATCTGTTAAGGACCATAATCAGTATCTATAAGCTAACATTTCTCCTAGATGCTTCAGCTTGTCTGAGCAGTCTTAATTTAAAATCCTTTGTTTAAGCTCAAACCACAAAACTGAAAAAGTTTTTCTGAAACAAAATCAGAATTTACAGGGAAAAAAAGGTACTAAAAAAAGGAATAAAGTTTATATAGCTATAAGCAAGTGGTCTAAGTAGAATAACTGTATTTGAATACAACAAAATTGATTGCTGTCAGGAGTCAAAAAACTCTTTCAACCCTGGCTTAATGTTCTATTTTTAAGTTAGTCACTAAAGCAAGTTGGGCCCATATGGAGCTTGTGGGCATCAGTCTGACAGTACAGAACAGGTGTCAACCTTTGACACTGCTTACTGTCTTCTCTTTTCTGAGCACTCCCTGTCCTTAGCTCCCATTCACTTTTCTGTATCTTAGCACCCCTAAGTGGCATAGTCTGTGCCCATTACTGTTTTTTTTAAATATTGTGAAATACAACCAATCACTAAATTACTAACATAATGAAAATTTCTTGCCCTCGAGTTAATTCTTTCCTAATTTGATTATTTTCCTACTTCTTTTTTTTTTTTTTTTTGAGACTAGGTCTCGCTATTTTTGCCTGTGGAACCGCAGGCTCTTGTTGCCTGGGGTACCACAGACTCAAGCAATCCCCAGCCTCAGCTTCCCAGCTATTTTTTTGGAACTAGGTCTCGCTACGTGCCCCAGGCAGGACTCGAACCGCAATCACTAGCCCTGGCCACTTCATATATATTCCTACTTCTTTTTAAAGTTATTTAGAATTTCACCACAACCTTCAAGGCTCCTAGCTCATTCCTAGCACATAAGACAGGAAAACAGGCATTCAGAAAAGGTTTGTCAAGGCTGAACAAATCAATCTGATTATCCTTTCAGTTTAGGAAACAAAATGGAAATGCTCTATATTCTTTATCAATTTCCCAAACTTTTTTCTTTAGATGTTTCAATAGTTTTGTCCCATTCTGAGGCATAAAAACATTCAAAATTCCTAACATATGCCCTTAACTGATTCCCTGCAAAGCTGCACAATAATTTGCCTTTTTCTCACTTTTGATCTTCTTGACCATTTACACTTATTTAGTTTCAATTTCCCCCTCTAAACATACTTAAGCCATGCTAAACTGTTTTCCAATACAACCACTTCACTGATCATACTTACAAATATCATAAGTAGTCCATTTATTGTCAAAATCTATCTTTTCAGTTTTTATCTTTTACCCTGTCTCTCTATATAACATTTGCCATTGCTGAATATTTCTTCAAAAACTTTTTTTTGATATAACATTGTTCAATAATACATTGTTTCAGGAGTATATCAATGTAAATTGATATTTGCATATAATACATTTTGCTTACTATTAAAATTTTCTAAAACACTTCCCATTCTTGGCTCCCATTTAGCAGTCTCTCTTAGCACCTCTCCTCTATCTTTCTAGCTCCTTCCATTTTTGCTTCACCTTCTCATGTAAACTGAATGGAAGGGAGAAGGGAAATAAAAAAAAAGCTCACAGAGGAGGCTAGAGGGACTATGCTAACAGAAGCTAGAGAATTTGGCTCAAGCAAATGACACAGCTTGGAGATCATATCTAGGATGTGAGACTTTAAGTAGAACTGTGTTGAAAGGTTTTTAAAAACAAGGCATAGATATCAGAATTAAGTACACTCAGGCATTTAGACGATGGCAACCTGAAATGAGCTAAATGTGAAAGTGTGCTCACCACTGTCCCCGAAATGGGGTTGTAGAACCGCTCAAGGAGCTGGACCACTGTGCTCTTTCCACAACCACTGCTGCCCACGAGGGCCAGTGTCTGTCCCTTCTTCACCTCAAGGTTCAGTCCCTGAAGCACTGGGATATCTGGCCGAGTGGGGTAGTTGAACACGATGTCATTAAAAGTCACATTTCCTTCCAACATTTTCTAAAATCAGAACAGTAACAATAAAATTCATTGTTGCAGTTCTTGAAAACACTGTATGACAACCTTCTTACCATTAGGTGCCAGAGATAGTGAACTTGTATTATAATTGGGCATCCTTTGTAACTGTTAGAATTCAATAAATAATATCTAAGAGAGTTAGTGTTTTATATCAGATTTTATAATACAATACAAATAGATTCTTAGAACTATACAGCCACTCAAAGTTGAACAAAGAAGAAACAGAGGATTTAAAATAGGTCAATCACAAGCAATGAAAATGAGGCAGTCATCAAAACTCTCCCTAAAAACAAGAGCCCAAGACCAGATGGTTTCACAAATGAATTCTACCAAACATTCAAAGATAAATAACACCTGTATTACTAAAACTCTTCCAAAAAATTGAGAAGTGAAAACTGTCAAATACATTCTAGGAAGTAAACATTATACTAATATCAAAACCTAATAAAAGAGAGCACAAAGAAAGAAAACTATAGATCAATCTCCCTAATGAACACAGACACAAAAATTTTAAATAAAATCCTGGCAAGTAGAATCCAGTAAGGCTGGATTATTCACCATGACCAAGTGGCATTCACCCCAGGATCACAGGGATGGTTCAATATCTGAAAATCAATCAATATAATTCATCACATCAATAAGAAGAAAACCAAAAACCATATGATCATTTCAACAGATGCAGAAAAAACATTCAATAAAGTTCAGCATCCATTCATGATGAAAGCCCTGGAAAAAACTGGAGTAAGAGGAACTCAACATAATAAAAACCTTTTTTGATAAACCCACAACAAACATCATTCTTAATGGGGAAAAACTAAAATCACTTTATTTAAAATCTGGAACCAGAGAAGGATGCCTTCTCTCACCACTACTTTTCAACATAGTACTAGACGGTCCAAGCTAGGGTAATAAGACAAAAGACATAAAAGTAATACAAATAGGGAAAGAAGAAATAAAGCTACAATTATATGCAGCTGATATGCAACTTTATGTAAAGAACCCCAAAAAATCCACAGAAAGACTACCTGAAATAATAAATCAGTTCAGTAAGATAGCTGACTACAAAATCAACAGACAAAATTCAGTAGGCTTCTTATATGCAAAAATTCAGTCAGAAGAAGAAATTTAAAAACCACTCCATTCATCATTGCACCAATGAAAATTAAATGCCTGGGAATAAACCTAACAAAACAGATGAAAAACCTACACAAAGAAAACTATAAAAGAAAACTATAAAACTATAACTATTGTTAAAAGAAATAGAAGAAGACTTAAAGAAACGATATTGGAAGAATTAACATTATTAAAACAGCCATCTTGCCAAATCAATCTACATATTCAATATGAACCCAAAAAAGTTCCGATGACATTCTTTAAAGAGACAGAGCAAAAATTACTGAAATTTATATGGAATAAAAAAACTTCAAATAGCCAAAGCACTCCTCATCAAAAAAAAAAGAGAGAGAATGGAGGTATTTCACTCCCAAACTTCAAACGATATTACAAAGCCATAATAATTAACAATATGGTACTAAAATATGATACTGTTTTTACTGGAATAAAAACAGACACACAGAACAATGGAACAGAATTGAACTGCCCAGAATAAAGCCACACATATGTACAGTCAAGTAATTTTTCACAAAGTGGCTAAAACCATACAGTGGAACAAGGGTATTTCTTCAGTAAATGGTGCTGGGAAAACTGGATTGCTACATGAAAATGAACAAGAATGAATGTAGACCACTCTCTCATACCATGTGCAAAAATCAATTCAAAATAGATAAAGACTTGAATGTAAGATCTGAATCCATAAAATACACATAAGAAAATATGGGCAAAACACTCCAAGACTTATACTTCAGAAATCTCTTCCAGGACACATCTACAGATGCTAAGAAATGAAAGAAAACATAAAACAGCTAGGACCACATCAAATTAAAAAGCTTCTGTACAGCAAAAGAAACAATAACAAAAACAAAGAGAAACCCAACAGAAAGCAAAAAATCTCTGCCCTATACACAAGTGATGAGTCTGATAACAAAGATTCACAAAGAACTCATACAACTTAACAAAAGCAAGACAAAAAATGTAGTCAAAAAATGGGGAGAAGATCTAAAAAGACATTTCTCCAAAGAAGAAATACAAATGGCCAACATCACTTATAATCAGGGAAATGCAAATCAAAACCACAATGAGATACCATCTCACACCAGTAAGAACGGCCCATATTAAAAAAAAAAAGAAAAAGGGCAACAAGTACTGGCGTGGACGTGGAGAGAAAGGAACACTCTTACACTGCTAGTGGGAATTTAAATTGGTTCACTCACTATGGAAAACTGTGTGGGGGATCCTTAAATTATTGAAAATGGAACTACCATTTGATCCAGCAATTGTATTTCTAGGAATCTACCCAAAGGTTACAAAAATTCTAATCCAAAAGCACACCTGTGCTCGGATGTTTATTGTAGCACTATTTACAATTGCCAGGATATGGAGGCAACAGAATTGCCCCCAAATGCCCCCAAACAGACAAATGGATCAGAAAGTTGTGATACATGTACACAATGGAATATTATTCAACCAAAAAAAGACAAACTTATGTCATTCGCAGCAACATGGATGGAACTAGAATGAATCATGCTAGTAGAAATAAGTCAGAAAGAAAGAGAGAAATACTGGATGGTCTCACTTCTATGAGGAATATAAGGAAAACAAACAAATGGACAAGAAAAATTTTTAACTGTCAGCATAGAATTGAAGCATAGAACAAAAGAGGGGGAGGGAGTAGTTGGGGGTGAGAAGGGCACAAAAGATTAAGACGATAATTCATAGGTGACAAAATGGTGGGAGAACCTGGGGTATATGATGTAAAATAAAATAAATTAAAAAAATAAAATACAAATGTAATAACTAGAATCTGTTTCTCAAGGATAATCTATGTATTTGCTGACAAAGTAGATGGTGTTCCCTGTAATTTTGTTGTACACAAGAATGAGATGTTAGTAATATTTTTAACATTTATTAAAATGACCCCATGATCTAGAAAGTTTCATGCTATCATAAGCAAATAACATTTAGCTGTTTGTTTTTTTTTTTTTTTTTTTTTTTGAGACTAGGTCTCGCTATTTTTGCCTGTAGAACCGCAGGCTCTCGTTGCCCAGGGAACCACAGACTCAACCAATTCTCAGCCTCAGCTTCCCAGGTAGCTGGGATTACAGGCACGTGCCACCACGCCCAGCTATTTTTTTGGAACTAGGTCTCGCTACGGGTCCCAGGCGGCACTCGAACTGTGATCCCTAGCCCCGGCTGCTTCATAGGCTGAAGCTTACAGGCACCAGCCACTGTGCCTGGTCTAAAACATTTAGTTTGTTACATTTGTCATTAGTATACTTTCATTCATCAGTTAGGAGCAGTTCATATAATCAAAACATCAAACTCACCGGTTGTTGGCCTTCTAAACTATAGCTGTCGATCAGAGGAACTTTTTCAATGATTGAGATGATATGAGCTGCTGATATTTTAGCTTTAGCATAGTCAGGAGCCATTGAACTGACTTGTCCCACTGCCATGGCACCAAAAACAACTGCTGAGAAGACCCTGTAAAAAATGAAGACAAACATAACATAGTTATGACTCTAATGTTAGAAAACTGACATTTCCACAACCAGAGAGCACTGCCTCATACAATCACAAAATGGAGGTTTAAAAAAAAACAAAAGAAAAAACTTTTTCTTATAAATTTCTGTCAGTATAACATTGATTATAAAGTGGTTCTATTTTAATCTCTCTCTGCATTCTCACCTTCTTGCTACATGACTTTACAATTTCTTCATTTAAGAAGTGGAATTTGTTTTCCCACATTTTGAATTTGGATTGACCTTGTAACATGTTTTGGCTAACAGGATGTGGTGGAAGTGACTGTAGCCAGTTCCAAGCCTATGACTCAGGGAACCTTGTTTTCTCTCTCTCTGCCCCTCCCCCTTCTACTACCACAAGCACAGTTAACCTTGCTGACAGACAAGGCACAGATGGAGGACAGCTGTGCTAGCCTGTAGCTCTCGACAGACACGAGTAGACCTAGCACCGACCCATATTAGAACTGCCCATCTGACCCACAGACTTTTGGGGAAAAGTAAATGTCTATCATTGCATGTCACCAAAGTGTGATGGTTGGATATTATACAGCATTATTTTGGTAATCAATAATGGATACAGGCAGAAATGCTGGAATTATATCAGAGCATTAAAAACCTATAAACTTGTGCAACAAAAAGAGATATTACAGATCTAGATATGCTGCACCAACAGTCTTAATCTATGACACAGAAGTCAGAGTGTTTTAAAGTTGAGAAGCACTTTGCAAGATATCAAAGTCAGCAACTGATGTTTTTGCCCAGGTACTTCCCCTAAATTGGCTTCCAGTTTCTGTTTTAGGAAGTAGCAAGTTTGATGAAGGCTATTGTTAGAAAGTTCTTTTTCAAACTGGAGAAAAGAAAGGTATAAGACAGGTTTTCAAGGACTAGAATATTGTTTAGAAGACTCTGCTTCTTTGATAATTCCTTTCACTCAACATTTCACATGCCCACTTTTGAAAAAAAAGAACCTTTTTAAATAGTGGACTTGGAACTGACTCAACAATACTCCCAGAGCAATACTATGAGCCCATTGCTCCTTTCCTCTTGACCCTGCCTAATGAAGCACAGGTGTCTTATTTTTAAATAGCTCTTAAAAAATCTGACAAGATTTACTTCTAGCAATCCAACAAGTCTCACATTTATTATCACTTAAGTCAGTAGGATTATTTTTTTTAATAGACTGCTCCTCAGACAGGTCTCCTCACCTTCAAGAGGAAGATTGACTTTCTAACCTAAACCCCTGAGTTGAATCACCACCCCCACTTAGTCATACATTTGGAAAGGTCAAACATGTGACTCAGAAATGGGAAGAGGGGAAGTCACTGTTTCCCCAAATGAAACGGGGTAACTCAATAATAACAAAGGGAGACCTAGAAGTAAAATGCCACTTCCCAAATCACCAAAATCTCCTCCTGAAGCTTCACAGCCAGTATGAAGTATATTCAATTTGTTTTCATTTCTAGAGTTTAACTGTTTACATATTAATCTAATACTTACAACAGAACATCCTGAAACTCCATGTGACCCTTTGCCACCAAGAATGCACCAAACCGGAAGCAGCCAGCATAGGAAAAGTACATCATCGCCTGGGTGAATGCAAAGGTGATGCCAAAGATGTGTGCTTTCCTCAGAGAGTTTCTGAAAAGAAGGTATTTTTAAATGTACTGAACTTATATTTCCCAGTCCTTAAAATGTAACCTTTGATAAATCATCAGTGTGACATGGCAAATAAAAATGGGTTTTGTTTCCAAAATCTAAAGGTAGCACTCATTTTGCCACTCTTGTGAATTAAGGAAATTGCCAACCTTCTGAGACTCAGTATATCTAACTTCAGTGGAAGATTAACCACACTTCAATGTACTGAGTTAAAGTTAAATTCAAGAAAATCATTGATAGCCTGTTAGGGACTATTAAATAGAAGCTGCTTCTATTTCCTCCACCCTACCCTCATTGTTGGACATAACATGTATGGGCTCTACAGTAAACATTCCACATACAATTTACCCAACACTTACAAGCTGCTGGAACCCTGATGGGCGATAACAGCAGATTAAGGAATGTCTTACCCTTAAGGACTCATGAGTCAGGTTGAATTATAATTTGCACATGAATTAACTTGTTGTAGTGAAAAACAAGAGAGTACTTTTTCATGAATTAACTTATTATAGGGAATTAATTTGTTATAGGGAGAAACAAGGGAGCACTTAATTATCTAGTGGACTCCACAAAGGAATTAACATCTTAAGATTATCTGAGCCATGTGGAATTTGGTGGTGTAAAGAAAACAGCAGACTAGCAGTAGGCAGCCCTCTCTCTGGGCTTCCTACTCCTGCTTCAATTAGATTTACTCTGCTTTTGGCTATTTATATATTGGAATTGCAAGCGAATATTTACCAGGAAAAAAGTTCAATCTTTTTTTTTGTTGTTGTTCTAGCTGAAGACCTACTGATAAGGTCTAGCTCTCACCTTTCACCACAGAAAGAACTGAGGATCAGAGAGGCTGGGCTTCACTCATATCACTTTTCAGAGCCCTCACTGGATGAACTTACTAATAGATGGAAAAGGTGTCAATGTGAGGAGTGGCAGAGACACTAAGTAGAGACAGATACAAGGAGCACTTTAGTGTCCCACAGATAAGCCAAATGTCATGTTCCACAAAGAACTCATTCCCAGTTAGAACAAAAAATAAATAATAGGCTCATTAGCCAAATGTGGCATGAGAGTCATTCTGCGTATACTCTTCCCATTAGTTGCCCAATGGTTCTTTGATTCTACCTCAGTGATAGCCAGCCTTAGGTTAGAGTCTTGTAGATATTAATTATAAGTGCATTTCCACTGGCTCCTTTCTATTAACTTGTTCCCCACCTTGTGGCTAAAGTAATGCTCCTGGAAAGAAATCTGATGGTTGAAAATTCTGTACACTTCCCTCCAACACTTCAATTTTATTACCTGTATGGTACCTGCAAATTTTGAGAATATGTATTTTCAAACGTCTGCTCCCGAGTCAGAGAAACAACAGTTCGGAAATTTTCTATTGCTTCAGTAGCAATCTGAAATAGAGAAAATCAGTCAGTAAGAAACACAAAAGCAAATGGCAATAAGGTTAAATGCCAAAAACCAAGTTAATAAGATTATTTTTAGTTTTTTACATATTTATTACATTAAGTCTCTTGGTTATGAAAAATGCTCCTAATCAAATCTAATTTGAGTTCTGGAAGGAATATGGCTAATTCTATCTCTTCTTTACACAAAGAGTCACTAAGGCTTACATAAATTCACTTACCTAAAATCATATAATTTTACAGTGACCAAATTAATCTGAGAATTCAGTATTTTACATCTATTGACATGCTTGTTCTATGATGCTCATATTTTAAGCTATAGTTATTCTGTAATTTTTTAAATGTTGGCTTACACTTTTTTTTTATGATTGTCATTCGTGACAAATATTTGGAAAATTTTTTGAAGCGTATATAATTAAAAGTTACAGGACTACTAGCTTACATGCTATTTTTACAAGTATACAAATATACACACTTAACAAAATAGGGATCAATTTCTATATTTGACTTTTTATCATTTATTTTTACACTAACAAATATCAAGGTTATTTTCTATTATCAATAAATAAACCTTAAAACAGGATTTTTAAATGGTCACTTGCTTAATTTTAATCAAATAAGCATCCCAGTAAAGTATCTCTTTACTGCTGAACAAGATTTTGAATTCATTTTTGCTTACTAAAAATGATAATGCAATGAACGTCCTTGTACAGAAAGAAATAATTTGTTGAACTATTTTCTTGGAACTTTTTAAAAGTAAAATTACCAGGTAAAAAGGAATAAATGAATTTTTAAGCAATGTGTCACATACTGCCAATCTATTTTCTAGAAAGTTTTTATCACTGAAATGTGTTTTGAGTATAACATCTAACAATTCTATGTGATTAGAATGAATGCCTACTTTAATAAATTTTTGGAGCCCAGGGAAAAGGTTATATAGAAAAAACAAAAAAACCACCAGTGTACAAAGTGTGATTTTTGTCTAATCTGGCATGGAACCTTGAACAATCTTTCAGTTTCACTGTCTTCATCTGTAAAATGAAAGGATGAACAAAATGGTCTCCAAAGTACCTTTTAACTCTACAATTTCAAAAGAAACAACTTATAGAATTATAAATCTAAAAGCTAAGTCAGTAAGATATATTCTTATTTTTAAGATGTTTTTTTCTGTGACTTTTACACTAATTAGAATTGATCAGAATTCTATAAAGACATTCTAATAAAGAGTGATAAACAGCTTAAAAGTCATACACATGAAATATCACTTATTCCTTATGGCACAAATTAGCTCATGTCAAAGATATTTGATATGCTATCACATTACTACTTTAACTGAGCTGTTACTGACAACATTATATTAATATCAGGTATGAACCAAACTTTAAACCAACTTGAAACCAACCCTTGAAAGCTGATCATAGAATTGGGGTATCCAGAGATAGGGGTAGAGAAGGTAAGAACAGGATGAGTTGAAAACACAATGGACTATGGTGAAAGATGAACTATGGTGACTATACCTGAAAGGGAAAATTCTAAAGCCCACCAAAGTTATAAACCAACGGTACTTCTATAAAAGTAATAATAATTAAAAACCATTCTACTTGCACAGTACATTCATTGTAGTGAGTAGCAAAGCAACACTGATTAAAATATAACAATCTTCTTAGATATACAATTACCATTAGTTTGACTCACCTTCCCAGCACCTTCCAGTTCTTTTTTATCTTTCAGTGCTTGTCCAGACAACATTTTCATTTCAATAAGTCCTGCTATTGCAATGATAGGTACAATTGCCAATAGTAAAAGTGTTAACTGCCATCCGTATACTAAAGATATGATAATGCCTGTTCCAAGATTTGCTATATTTTGGGTAATTACAGCAAGCCTGGAACCTGTAGCCTGCAAAACAAACAAATAAAATCTACTAAAAGGACACTTTTATATTATTTTTAAAGTCCGAGCTTATATTTTATTAATGAGTATGACAATGCAGTTTCATGAAATTAAAAGTGGCCTTTAAAAATTTCATATCACATTCCTGTGTGCAAGACATCACAATGGATTCCCATCTGATTTCAAACATAATACTAATCTCAACTTTTATGATAATTTTCTCACTTCAGCCACACTATCCTTTCCCTTTCCTTTTCTTTTTTCTTTTTTTTTTCCTTTTTCTGTTCTGGGAAAAGAAGTGGAAATATTCCAACCTTGGGGGGCCTTTGCATTTGCTGATCCTTCTGTTTAGTGCACTCCTTTGTAGCAGCTACACCGCAGACACCTTTCTTTTTTCAGTCTTAACTGAAGTCTTTCTTCCCTCACAACTACCAACTGTTTCCCTATATTTAGATATCATTTTTCCACAGTAACTTTTTCCCCATAGTATGACAACCTGACACATTATGTAGATTCCATAGACAGAACTGTTGCTTCTTTAAGGAAATTTAAAGTTATTTCAAGAGGTGCTAGGTTTTATATGACTTATTCTAAACTTTATTTTTCATTGATATGTTAGCTTTAAGCAAATAAATATGTATTAAAACAAGTCTTGGGATTTATATTGCATTTTTATAATGTAATTCTACAATATAACACATTCTCTGGGTGCTTCCATTTTTATAACCTAATTTATTTTACAGAGGTACTGTATCTTAGAAGGAAGTTATTGTATAGTGCTACCTCAAAGATTAAAAGACTGAAAAAACTGAGGGGAAGAAAGGACACACAGAGACTATATGCTTTTTTTTTGTTTCAAATTCTACAGCTATAGATGGCTGTAGAAGAAATTCTCACTCTGCATAAATTCAATAATTTCTAGTTATATCAACAAAGAGACTTTGTTGTATTGACATTTAAGTATTGACATTTAAGCTTTATGGTCTGATAAAGTTGTTCCTTCTACCCTTGCATTAATTTTCATCTTTCATGTCTTTCAACTTTTTAGACAATCTTCTTCCTCACTTCTGAAATATACTTGCTAGTTAATCAGGGTGAGGCAAGGTCCTAAACTTTTTTAGAGCAACTTCACAAATTTTTTTCAGTAGCAATTAGTTTCTGTTCATCGAGTATTAAACTAGACTGACCCTACCCTATTTGATATGCTGATAAACACTTCCATTTCTAAATAATTGGTCTTATTTTCTTGTTAGTAACATGAATAACACAGCCAAGTTAACAAAGGAGTGCCTGATGTCTGGGCATGGTGGTGCATGCCTGTAAGTGGCAGCCTAAGAAACCACGGCCAGGGGCAGGGATCGCAGTTTGAGTCCCACCGGGGGCATGTAGTGAGACCTAGTCCCCGAAAAACAGCTGGGCATGGTTGTGTGTGCCTGTGATCCCAGCTACCTGGAAAGCTGAGGCTGGGGATTGCTTGAGTCTGTGGTACCCTGGGCAATGTGAGCCTGAGGTTCCACAGGCAAAAATAGCAAGATCTAGTTTCAAAAAAAAAAAAACCAAAGGAATGCCTGTTGGTTATCTATATAAAATATAGTTAGTGATGTTTCAGTAGTTAACAGTATTGTCATAAGGTACATGATGTATGTCATAGGTTATGTCATAGGTTAAATGTTTAATATTCTTGTATAATGATGAGAAATGATACCAGAGGGGAAAATTACATGTATGCCGGGATTTAAAATTGATAATTAAGATAAAAACCAGCAGAAAGCTGGCACTCACCCCTTTCACTTGAGCAGCATCATTGGCAAGTCTAGTAGTCAATGCTCCAGTGGTATTTTTAGGGTCATCGAACCAACTCACATCCTGTGGCAGAGAAAAAATGATTTTATATATCAAAACCTGGTTTGGGATGATCATCTCAGAATGTAGTGACAGGGTCAGTTTTGTTTAATGACTGATTTTCTCTGAATTTAACACTTGAGATTTGACAATACACAAGAATGGGACTTTACAAGCCCATAAACAAAGGATTCATTTGTAAAAAGACACTTTTGAGTTCCTATTTTGATCTAAATGTGATTTCTAAATATTGGATTTATACAATTGTGAAAAAAAGAAGTTTAGACTCCAGAGGATGGAAGGCAAAAGGTAATAAATATATACTATGCTGAATAGCAATACATGCTATGAAGGATGTGAAGGGAAAAAAGTGAGGGAATCTCTTTTGGAGTTTGCCGTGGGGACAGTGAAGTCCTCTCGAAGATGACATTACAGCAGAAAACCAAATGAAAAGAGAGACGAGAATATCTGAGGGAAGAAGATATAGTACATGCAAAGTCCCTGAGGAAAAGGCACTCTTTAATTGTTCATGTACCGTCAACAATGTGTTCAGGCCTACCAATCAATAACTTTAAAAAGCACCTTTGTGCAAATTTGTAAAAGCTGCTTCTTTCTGTGGACAGATTTCCATTCTCACCTGGTTCTCCTACTCCTCCCCATTCATTTTTTTATGCACTGAATCATAGGTCTAAACCAGAGGGCAGAAAAGGTCTAAACCAGAGGGTCTAAACCAGAGGGAGATGAGGTCAGAGAGGTAATGAGGACCACTATGATCTTACAGGCAACTCCAAAGATTCAGATGTAACCCAGAGGATGTAAGCAGGTTGAAGTAAATGGATGTGATCAGACTTATACTTTAGAAGAATGACTTTGGCTCTTGTGAAGGGTACCGTACCTACTGTATCAGGATAAGGACAGAGTCAGTCAGTAAGATCAGTTAGGTGGTCACTTAATATTAAACAGGAAAAAAAAAGGAGTAAAAAAGGTGTCCATTTTTTTCAGCCTGAACAATTAGTAGAAGGGAATATAGGAATATGGGAGAAATTAGGTAAGGATTAAATCCTGTGAGGGAGAGAGAGCAAAAGTTCAGTTTTGGAAATGCTAAATATTAAATGCTTTAGACATCCAAATAAAGAAATTGAATATGCAGATAATTGTAGTTCAGGGTAGAATAAAATTAAAGAAATTTAAATTAAAATGGAGCAATCACCATAAATAGAATTTTTTTGTAAAATCTCTTATTCTTTTTGAATACATAAATACTAAAAAGAGTATGAAGTATAAAATTTATTTGTTACAAAAAACTATGATCCTAGGAAATTATCTGGAGAGCTTCCTCAAAGTAGTACCTCCTGAATATTTAAGAAAATACAAAGTGCTGTCATTAATTTTGCTGCCCCCACCAGTATTCTTATGAAATTCTTTTTTTCAATTTTATTATTTTTAATTGAGATAATATTGAGATACTCCATCAGGTATTTACCACCAAAGGGTACCTAACACTAACTCACCCATATTCCATCATCAATTTGCTTTTTAAGATTATCTCCCTTTCTCCTCCTGGCATGTAATTCCTTGAAGACAGGAACCCTAGTATTATGTCTTGTAGCAGAAAGCACATAATTCATATTTGAGGTGTTTAATAATTTATGAAAAGCTCAGCTTCCAAAGTATAATGAGTCTAGAAGTTGGCCTGGAGACTGGCAGAGTAATGGGGTATTTGGCCCTGGACCAAGGTGAATCTGAACCTAATCATTATTTTACACACTGGTTTGATTAGGGCAGGGCACCCCATCAAATAGTGCCCTCTCAGTTATTAGGCTAAGTCTGGGCTTTGTCATCTAGCAATTCTCATAAATATATCTACTTTTTCAAAGTGGTACCAGTGAAGGTAGGAGAGAATCAAGAGATAAAAACACAGTTAGAAAAAAATATAACTTAGATATCCTAATATAGCCAACTGATGCGTTTCAGCCATGAGTCAAGTACCTCTGGCATGTTTGGGGCATCCTTTTGGTATATATTTCAAGAATTTGCCACTCCCTTCCCCCGGAAAACATTCATTCCTGTCAGAGTTTTGAAATAGTGAAAATGTAAGCAGCATTTCATTGTTACTATAGCCAGCACCACTGCAGCTTAATTAATCTATCAGTCTAATCCTAGCAAAGAGACTGTGCAATGAGAAAATGGTCTCTGGGAATGAATTTTGATTTGTGGAAAAAAAATACAGAACATATCTCTTGGTAAGACAACACTTAAGTATTGTGGGTTTCCCAGGATAATGAAGGAAAGAAAGAATAATTAGGGGTACTGAAGATTTCTTCTACTTACATCTACCAAGATAAAGGCTCTGGAGATTCTATCTCCCAGCAATGCTGTTCTGTATGTCTACCCCGAGGAAACAGAGGGCAGGGCTCTGAGCAGGTACCTGGGACAGAGGGAGCTCAGCCACATCAGTGAGATGAGACAGGGAACAACCAACACAAAAGCTCACTCAGAGCTACCAATGGCACTTCTGCTGCCTAAATTACGGGGCACAAGGGGAGAGTGCTACATACTGAGGAGCATTATCTTGAACACCTACCTGTCTCAGCATAGATTTGAAAACCATGTATCGGATTCGCTTGGTGAGGATCTCTCCGGCTTTGCCAAACATGTAACCCTGTGAAAAAGAAGAAAGCATTACAAGAAGGAGGTTTGAGAAGCAGATATGGATTATTAAAGACTTGGTATGTCATTGCTAATGCAGGACGTTAGACAGAAGCCCAGTTACATTTTGTGACCATGTACTTTGGTACCTAGACACACTGACAGCATAGCCAGGAGAGTCCAGATTGGAACTGACTGTTACTCTCCAGTTAACTATAGGTCAATGGAGGACTGATTAGAAAGTATGTTTCTTTGTCCCCACTCTCATCCCTTCACTTCTCTCCCAGAACTTGGGTCTATTACTCAGAAGGTAGGAACTGCTCCCACGGTAAGGGCCCTCTATACAGGGGTGCTAGATTATGTATCATCCAAAATGGAACATTTTTTAGAATGAAATGTGTACTATAAGTATACCAAGACGTGAGGTATTACCTAAGAAAATGAACACAGTCACCCCAGTCATAGAGGATACAGAGAACAAAGATATCAAATCCTCAGTTTCCACATTTTATAAAAGCCAATGTCTAGAAGTGACATAGATTGTGGAAGATGGCTTGCTGGGAGGAGGGAAGATAGTCAATGGAGAAGAACATAATAAGACTTGACAGTACAGTCAACAGAGTCACATCTGGTGAGAAGGGACAACAATAATCTCATTCCAATGACTTCAGGGCTAAAGGACCAGTAGAAAGCACCATTCTCCATTCTTTTGGGAGCATTAGGAAGTGTCAGTTTACAGCTGAAGCTGCCACACTAGCTATGGAGAAAAGTAGAAATGGTTGGATTGTGCATCAGAAGAGGAAGGCCTTAATACCAACCCCAAGTCTCCTAAAGAATCAGAGAAGGGGAAGAGGTTTACTTATATCTCTTCTATATTCCGAAGTAGTGTCCTGGATACTACAGAGAGAGAGAAAAAAGGAGACAGAGAGAAGACATGTAAATGGTACAAAGGAAGAAAAAAGTCAACTCTTTCAGCAGTCCTGGTAAATGGGGATAGTCAAGTAAGACAACAAAACTTAAAGTCATTTGGGGCCCCCATGGACACAAGTGGGCATGTGATATTCATAGATTATCCCCTTCAACCAAGAGTTTTAATGATATATAATCCTTTGGTAACACAACCACCAATCCAGGGAAAACAAGGAGAGAAAGAAATCCTAGGCTGAAATTTCTAAAATGGTTACATTTCTTTGAGAATAACCAGATTTAAGTTTCTGCTATTAGAAAAAATATGAAACGTCTTATCTACTATAGAAATATTACTGCTATTTTTGTCCAGATCTAGCAATTATTAAGTGGCACTGTACTTTATTTATGTTAGCTGATTAAGTCGTTTTGACAATCCTATGTCTATGGGTATTCTTTTTTTTTTTTTTTTTTTGAGACTAGGTCTCGCTATTTTTGCTGGTGGAACCGCAGACTCTCGTTGCCCGGGGTACCACAGACTCACACAATCCCCAGCCTCAGCTTCCCAGGTAGCTGGGATTACAGGCGCACGCCACCATGCCCAGCTATTTTTTGGAACTAGGTCTTGCTACGGGCCCCAGGCAGGACTCGAACCGTGATCCCTAAGCCCCAGCCGCTTCATAGGCTGAAGCTTACAGGCACGTGCCTGGCTTCTATGGGTATTCTAACATCATTTAGCACTGTGCCATCTCTATACATCAGAAGATCCATAATTTATTCTCATTTAAATGTGCCAGACAAGTTAGGTTCTGGTCTCCCTGATCATCATCACCATGTTACAAAGATAGTAAGTACTCTAAAGTTTAAGAGATCAGTTCAAAGCCCACTTCCCTCTAAATTTCTTAACCATTTTCACCTATAGCAATCTTTACTTCTCCAAACTCCAGTGGCATTAAGAATTCCAACCTTGTACATAGCTAATGTCACATTTATCTATTCTGGGGGGTTCAAATTCACCAACAAGACTAAATATTTAATCAAGAAAGAGTTTAGCTTTTTTTCTGTAGTACCTCCTAAATGTTCTACAAAAAAATCAATATATGCTTACAAAATGTTAACTAAAAAAAAAAAAAAAAACCTATGCAGAATTTCATCCTTAAAATTTTTACATGGCTAATAATATTTTGTTTAATAAGTGGTTGAGTATTTACTACTACCTCACACGAGCCTGGAAACTTCCCAACATTTTTCAATAACCAAGACCCAGCGCTACCCCTATTTTACAGATGAAGATTGAGGCTTAGTCAATTTAAATGACTTATTTGCCCCAGAATATAAGTGTCAGACTTAACGTCATTTACAAGTTGCAAAAAGTTCCTAATTTTGTGTCCTTACTTCCTCTGCAATTTTATTTCAGTTAAATAAAATTCCAAGTTTTAAAATCTGACTCAACAAATGTTTTCTACAGTCTTTGTTCGACGACTGATATTCCTCTATCATAAAAAGATTACTTTTTTCTCTAAAAAAAAGTTGAATGATGAATTCTTCAAACAAAATATCAGTGTGACCTGCTTATAATAAGGGTTTTTGTTGTTGTTGCTGCTGCTGCCACTGCATTAAATACACAGGAAGACATTTCTTTGAGTATTTAAGTTAGCTGGAATTACTGTTATCCAAACTATGTCTAGGATTCCTTTAAATCTCATTTTTGAGCGAGAAGCTTTCATTTCCAATCATTATATTAGATCAAACATCCTCAACTTTAATTTCCTTAATATTTACATTTGAGGAGTGGTGAGAATGGGAGAAGCTAATCAAAGATGTCAAAGGAAGCAAAACACCTTCCCTTTAGATAGTCAAAAAACTTGGATAGTAATAGCTCAGACAATAAAGAATAATTTTGCTGAAAAGAAAATACATGGGCATTTACAAATTCCCCAGTTATATAATGATGCATATCTAAAATGAATAAAGTGAATATTTACCTGAAGGAAAAATGTAACAAAAGAAACAATTCCAAGAATTAGAAACATTAATGCAAAGAAGTTACTATTCCTCTGTTTTGTTTCATCATCTTCATTTCTGGTAAAAACCTATTAAGAAAATAATTAAAAGTGTTTAGCTTAGTGAACCACTAAAGAATTCATTCTGAGTCTACCTAGTCCATTTCCCATCTCACATAGTATTCAGGTAAGGTAAGGGAGGTAAGGGAACCTTAGTGTAAAGAAGATCAAGTATGGCTTCCCAAATGCTGAACTTAAAGGTATGTACTCTGCCTTCCTTTGAGGTCATGAAAGGGTGTGCTGTTCCTAAATTATGCACTACTTTCTCTGCTCATGCTCTCTCTTGGAATAATGAGTGCAGTGTCAAAGAGCCACATCTAACATGTAAAGTAGATGTAACAATGATAATGTATACCTACTTTTTCCTTTGGTGGGAAACTACATTGTATGACAGTACATTGCCTCACAATCTGGTCCTTTCAAACTATCCTAAGGTGTCTATGGAAAGTATGTTAATATGCTTTTGATGAAACAGAGAATAGTGGTCATTTACTCTGCCCAGGCCTTTCAGGAAAAAAAGGAGTCTCCTTGAACTAGTCTTCTTTGTATAGCCACTTAGTCAGCCAATGGGGAACCTAGCATCACACATGGAGACCTTTTCAGACAGGGTTAGAGGGGTTCATAGGTATATTGTGGACTATGTTTTATGTAATGAACAATTTCCTTTTCCACTATGCTTTCAGTTGTTATGGCAAAAGTGTCCTCAGCTTGACATTTGTGTATACAGAGAACATTCCTGCCTGGATTTGGCTTTATTGTTGAAAATGTTATTAAAAGCAGGTACAACTAACATATGTTAACTTCAGTCTTTCAGAAAATGCTCCCCGTTTTTTTTTTCACTATAACAAATGGGTTGGAATGCCCACAGAGGCAGTATACTAGGCTGCTTCATGGGTAAGAGATGGGGATGTAAGCGAGCATCTCTCTCAAGCTGGTCTGATGAACATGTGCAAAGTTCTCATTGCATGCTGGTGATGTGTGAGTTCAGGGGTTTTTCAGAGACAAGGATGATGGGTAAGGAACAATCATCTTATCAAGTTTCATTATTTCAGGGACCTGTCCCCACAGCTCTGGGGTAGAAATCAGTCAGACACAACAAAGGAAGGGTAAAAAAAAAGAATAAAAATTTCCATCACAAACCAGAATCCTATTCTTAAATCTTAAAGCTACTCAGTTTCATATGAAGATATATGCTTTTTGTGGCTTTTGTATACAGTCACAAACACTAACAACTTGTTCTTTAGTTAGGATTCACAAGTAAATCCACATAATGAACGTAAACACTTACCCCTACAATCCTTGAGAATATTACTGAAAATGCTGGCTGCATGCCTCCATTTATAATGGCAGAAAATATGCCAACCACAAAATAAGGCCATTCAGTTAAATTTAGCTTCAGAATCCTCCAAAAGGAAACAGGAGGTACATTTTCTTCCTGGAAAACAAAAAATATTGTAACAGGTTAGTTAAAAAGAGAACTAATAATTGATTTAATGATGTATAGTTCTTTCAAATGCACATTCTTTAAATGAATGTATCCTATTTCTGGTTTCTACCAAAGACTATTTAGTTTTTTTAAAAAAGAGCTAACAGATTCTGATGTGTTACTTTACATTTTAATAAATAGTTTCATAAACAATCTTACCTCACATTCAAAACATGTCAAGAATATTATTAAAGAATATTTATAAGTAGATAGACTAGAAATGTTTATAGGTGAAGACCCATTATAATCTATTTATATGATACATTCTGAATCTAAAATTCTTGTCTGATAAGTTCTCATTAATAAATTCTAAACTTAGTTGAAAATGTTGAGATTTCAGTTAGTGGAACAAACTGGGAAACAGAACTAAAGGATTCTAGATAACTTTCCTTGTTCCTACTACTACCCTAGGCCCCCAAAAGGGGGTGAAGGAGGGGGGGGTGAAGATGTAATGCCATATCTTCCTCCATACCATGGCCTCTTTTGTACTAAGTTTTCTGTCTAGGTTTTGTGGTGCACTGATACTCTTGCGAGTTGATCTTCTTCTTATTAGAGTTGATCCTGATTCTTTTGGAGTCATTTCCAAGGTGTCACTTTCACTTTTGGATTCATCAGTTGCATTTTCTAATTCAACTTCATTCCCCCTTGTCTAAAATAAATAAGATATATTAGTTGGTCAAGCTCAATTAATCAATGAAAATAAATCACTGAAATATCAGATATCAAGGAAAATTGCAAGAAAAGATAATCTGCTATGTTTGAAACTTAAAACCATTAAATTAGGAACCCCACTGGATATCCTGAAATAATATGGTATCCATTCCATGTATTGTATCCACTCATCTCCTTTTTATCAATGTTTTTGGCACAATTGTATTTTCTTTGGACCAGTGCTAGCAACAGAAAAATGGTGCAAGCCATACTCTGAGCTACTTTTATGATTTAAAATTTTCTCAGTAGTCACATGAAAAATGTTGGAGTAAATTTTATATTTTATTTAACATAATGTATCGAAGATAGAGACATTTTGGATTCTTCAGATACTGATATGCATTTTCAGGTTAACTGCACTTCAGATTAACTACCATTCAAGTGCGTAGTAGCTAGATGTAGCCAGAAGCTATTATAGTTGCTAGCTCGCTGTTAAGACTTTTAAAACTTTTACTTTTCTCTAGTTACCCCTAATTAGGTTCTATCTTTTCAAGAGAAAAAATTATCTAAAATATTTGGTGGATCTTGAATTCCCCCATTATTTTTCTCCACTTCCTGAGATAATAAAATACAGTCTTATAGTACTAAACACAACAAAACTCTCTTATAGCTGAGACACTTTAAAAAACTCTAGAATTAAACTGCACCTGCATCATGACAAGTTTGAAGTAAATGCCTTCCTTTTTCATGAGTTCATCATGATTTCCTTGTTCCACAATAACTCCATTTTCAAAACCAGCAATGACGTCAGCATTACGAACTGTAGACAAACGATGAGCTATCACAATGGTGGTCCGACCTTCTCTGGCCTACAGAGACAAAAGCCAGGTTTTTTATGCAGGAATAACTACAAGCAAAAATTCAGCTGTTCAGCTTATACTTCCTAAACACACAATGCTCTGGAAACTGTAAGCCAGAGACTACCTTATAAACCTTATAAAACTTTGATTTACGATGTCCAGACCATTTCTTTCCAAGTACCAACAATCAAATTCTGAAACTACTGGGATCAACCACAATGAGATACCACCTTACACCAGTAAGAATGGCCCACATCCAAAGAACAGGCAACACAAATTGCTGGCGAGGATGTAGAGAGAAAGGAACACTACTACACTGCTGGTGCAATGTAAACTAGTTCAACCACTATGGAAAGGGGTGTGGAGGACCCTCAAGCTAATGAAAATGGAATTACCATTTGACCCAGCAATTGCTCTTCTGGGAATCTACCCAAAAGAGACCTCAATGTGGGTACAAAAGGACACCTGTACCCGGATGTTTACTGCAGCACAATTTATAATTGCAAGGTCATGGAAACAACCTAAATGCCCCAAAACAGAGGACTGGATGAAAAAAATGTGGTATATATACACGATGGAATATTACTCATC